>PVJI01009670.1:0-64373 GCA_004026765.1 Micronycteris hirsuta | reverse complement strand
GGCAGGAGCCTGTCACTCACTGTATTTTTTGCAGTAGTGGGTGGCCACCTCGGAGGAGGTGCAGTACCTCCTGGTCTCGTAGTTCTCATAGAAGCTGCTCACTGCCATCCCCAGGCAGTGGTTGGGCAGCACTAGAAAGATGTGGTCCAGGGTTCTAGAAAGTTCTTCTAATTTTACCGCTGTGGAGAGAAGGCACAGACCAGTGAGCTCAGGAGGACACACCACACCTGCCCCCAAGGACAGATCAAATTAGGGAAAGAAGCTTCCTGATATTCCCTATGTAGCGTGTGTGGGCCAGGGTGTCCGTCTGGGCATCCTCCACAGATGAGGCCCAGGCCTCCCTGGAACACCACCTCCCAGGGGGTGGCCCCACTGGCTCTGCTGAAAATACAAGAATGAGGTACTGCTAGAGCATGATCTGGCCCAGTGTCTGCACTGGTATCCCCCCCCCTCCCACCTCCACACTGGCACAGAGAGCTCCACGGGTGCCCAGGGTGGGGGAGCAGGGGGTCTCCAGGCTCCCACCTGGGATGCGCATGATGGTCACCACGAGGAAGGTGGCGATGCCTGATAGGATGTTGAATATGGTGAGCCTCGCGTAGGCAGTGGCCGCCCCCGAGAACAAGAAGGTCATCAGGTACATGAGGGGTATGATGGCCCAGCCGTAGAGCATGAGCAGCAGCAGCGTGTCAGCCACGTGGCCGTCCCGTGTGAAGGCATGCACATCAAAGGCTTTGAACACCACCTGCAGCAGCACGGGGCGGGGGGGGGGGAGGCGTGTGGCTGAGTATGCAGAGCAACGCAGGAGCCTGGCTCATCAGCCCCACAGGCCAAGTTATCTCCCCTGGTGGCTTTCAGCCCTGGGATCTTCCCTGATGAGGTTCCACCTTCTCCCGTTTACTGTTGGAGTGAGTTGTCACCAGGGTACCTGGCTCCAGGCCCCTGGCTACTAAAGGGGGCCGGAAGCTGGGGGCTTGAAGACCAATCAGGAGGGCTGCCTGGCATTCCCAACTGTCCTCCTGGAATCAGGGCTGAGCTACCAGTGGGAACCCCCAGGACGGTTTTGGTCTGCACGGGGCGGGGGGGGGGGGCAGGATGTGCAGGGGAGGGTCCCGGCACTAGCTGCGGCCCTCACCAGCAGCAGCAGACTGGGGATGAGGAAGGAGATAAGGTCCCACAGCAGCGCTGAGAGCCAGAAAGTGGCCACATGGACTCCGCTCACAAACTGGACGTGCTTGGCCTGGACAGCCCTCTCACTGACCGCCAGGATGGAAAACGTGCTGGCCAAGAATGCCATGGCGAACAGCAAGTTGAGGGCGATGTCAAATCCCTTCCGGCCCCTGTGGGAGGTTGGGGGAGACAAGGAAGGTCAGGAATAGAGCATTGTGCTTCTGGGCAGCTGGGGGATTGGGTCCTTGGTCACTACCATTCAAAGTGCGCGATGCAGTGGCCCAGCCGCTAAAGGGGGTTAAGAGAGAATACCAGAGCTGGAGGGGGGCCTTTCAGCACCAGGAAAGTCCTTTCCCCAAGAATAGCTCCTTCTCTGGGTTTCCCGTCCTCAATGATGGCAATGCCACTCTCCCAGTTGCCTTCAATCTGTCCCCTGTGCCATCCACTCCCCACAGACACTCAGGTATCACTCTGCCTTTCCCACATCTGAGAATCCTCTGCCCGGCTCTCTGTTCTGCCTTCGTCAGACCCCCATCGCTGGGCGCCCGTATCACTGCAGCAGCTCAGATTCTGCCCCCGCCCCCACCAAGTGCATTCTACATTCGGTTGCCAGCAATGCCTTCTGCAGACTGGCTTTGACGGCATTATTCTGTTGCTTAAAAACCTCCTGATCATTTCAATAAGCAGTATTGGGACAGCTGGATATTAATTGACCCAAAAAAGGAATGCAGCACTGACACCCACTACAATGTGGATGAACTCTGAAAGTGAACGAAGCTGGTGGCGAACAGCCACACATTACGTGATTCTGTTTATGCAAGATGTCCAGAATAGGTGGGTGCGTGAGGGTGGACAGGGGACTCGTGGCTGCGAGGAGACGGAGGGGAGAGGAGTGGAGAGTGACTGCCGGTGCTCACAGGGTGTCTTTGTGGGGGATAAAACAGTCAATAAAATTATATTGTGGTCTAACAGACACATGCAAAGATGCTCAGCATCCCTGATCATCAGGGAAATGCAAATCAAAGCCACAGTGAGATATCACCTCACTCCTATTAGAATGCCCATTATCAAAAAGACAAGAAGTACCTGTTGGTGAGAACGTGCATTAAAGGGGACATTTGTGCACTGCTGATGGAAATGTAAATTGGCGCAGCCACTGTGCAAAACAGTGTGACGCTTCATTAAAAAAGTAAAACTACCGCCCTGGCTGGGTGGCTCAGTTGGCTGGAGCACCGTCCATACACTAAAAGGCTGAGGGTTCGATCCCGTGTCAGGGCGCAGGCCTAGGTTGCGGGGTTCGATTCCTGGTTGGGGAGCGTACGGGAGGCAATTAATGGATGTTTCTCTCTCACATTAATGCTTCTCTCTCTCTCCCGTCCTCTCTCTCTAAAATCAATAAACGTATACTCATGTGAGGGTTAAAAAGAAAGAACTGCTATATGATCCAGCAACTCCTGAGTATCTATATGAAGGAAACAAAAGCACGAATTCAAAAAGAGATCCGCACCCCCATGTTCGCAGCGGCATCATTTACAACAGCCAAGACATTGGAACAAGTAAGTGTCCAACAGTGGGCGAATGGGTAAAGAAAATGCAATATACATATTGGGATATTATTCAGCCATTACAAAAAAAATCTGGTCATTTGTGGCAACAAGAATAGACCTTGAGGGTTTATGCTAAGTGAAATAAGTCAGACAGACAAATAAGTCAGAGAAGACAAATACTGTATGATCTCACTTATGTGAGGATTCTTATTTAAAAAAAAATTAGCATTGGCTGGTGTGGCTCAGCGAATTAGGCATCATCTTGCAAACCAAAAGTTGCTGATTTGATCCCCAGTGAGGGCACATGCCTGGGTTGTGGGCCAGGTCCCTAGCTGGGGGCATGTGAGAGGCAACTGATCAATATTTCTCTTCTTCTCTTTCTCCCTCCCCTCTCTCCAAAAAATTAAATAAATAAAGTCTTTTTAAAAATGAACAGAACTCATAGATACAAAGAACAGATTGGTGGTTCTGACTGGGAATCAAACTGGTAACATTTTGGTTCACAGGCTGGTGGTTAATCCACTGAGCCATACCAGTCAGGGCTATTTTTTGCTATATTTTTTTAAATCCTCAGCTGAGGATATGCTTTTATTGATTTTAGAGAGAGGGAGAGGGAGAGAGAGAGAGAAACATCCATTAGTTTCCTTCCACACACACCCCGACCAGAGATTGAACCTGCAACCCTTTGGTGCATGGGATGATGCTCCAAACAACTGAGCAACCCGTAATACATAAATATTATGTATTACAATATTTATGTAATATTTACAATATAATGTACTGTAAAAATGCTAAGAGAGTAAATATTAAAAGTTCTTATCATAATAAAAAAATTGTAACTACGTATGGTGATCATGTTAACCAGACTTCTTGTGGAGATCACTTCCCAATACATGATCAAATCACGATGCTGTAGCCCTGAAACTAACATAATGTTACACGTCAATTACCTTAAAAATTTACACTGTGACGAAGGCTCCGGGATTCTGTGAATGTACTAGCAATCGTACGATTACATACTACAAACAGGGATATTGCGTGGTAGCTGAATTATATCTGCTAAGCTGTTAAAACAAAACAAAAATCCCTGCTGCCTGGGCCACTCTTGAACCTGCTCAGCCTGACCTCTGGGTCTCCTAGTTTGGAGCCCACCAGGAGGCAGCTGCCACCTCTTGATGTCCCCAGCACAGCCCTTGCCTGCAGCTGCTGACACCCCCGCCGCCCCCAGGTCTGAAGGCCCCTCCCATAAGCCTGTCCCCCTCCCCGCTCCCTGCTTCTCAGTCAGGGGGAAGCCCCTCCCCAGCACTTAGTGTATCATTTCAAAGCCCTGCCTTGTGCTCCATCACGGGAGTTTGTCTTTGTGCTTGTCTGTTTCTGGTGTCCCAAGGAGAGCAATGACTGCCACTGGGTCTCTTCTTTTGGGGTAGAAACAGGGGTGCCGAGGGAGAAGAGATAGTAAGGTCCGGGGCACAGTCTAGAATGGGGGATGGATGGAGACGAGTCCCCTTCCGCCATTAATTAGTTGCCCAGAAGTGGAGTGATTGCTCTGAAATTAACTGATTTTCTTTGCTTCCTCTCGATGGTCCCAGAGTTTTGGGGGCTCTGTGACAGGGATGAGGGAGAATCCTACACAGATGATGGCATGACAAGTCCTAAGGAGAGACCTCCCGGGCGCCCCGACGCAAGGCTGTCAAGGGGCTAGAACCCTTAATCTTGCTGCGTTCCGCTGCCTCCCTCACACACCCAGCAGGGCGCTGCCCTGAGAATGAGCGTGTGCTGGGATTCCCTGGGGACAGTAGCTGGCCAGAGCTGGGTGCAGATTGGGGAAGAGGGCATGGCCACCCTCTAAATCCTCAGGAGCTCCCTGCAGGGACCTCAGTGCACGTGGGATGGAGTCTCACCAGCTTATCTGCTATTTAAGAAAAGGGTGAGTATGAAGGCTGAGAAAGGTGTGCTGTGAGGATTCCTCAGCCAAGAACCAGAAATTATGCTTTATCCACCTTCATGGCTGTGGTGGCCCCCAGCAGTGCCGAGGCGGTCAGTGATGATGAACGGCCCTGACGGGAGAGGGCAGGGGCCTGCCTGGCCGGGTGAGGACGGGGTCCTGCAGGGGACAGGGATGGCGGGGCAGTGCACGTACTCGTTGAACTGGTCCTTGGCAGCCTGCAGTGCGCTCCGGGGCTGGGGGTAGTTGGAGACTGTGATGGAGGCCCTTGGGCCGCACAGTAGCTTGAATAGGAGGTTGTCCACAATGGCCAGCGCCGTGGCCGGGGAGTGGTATGCCTGGTTGTTGAACAAGGCGGTGACGACTGTCCGCTCGCTGACATCTCTGAAGGACGCTGCCACCAGGCACCTCTCGTTAAAGCCTCCCCCCTCCACAGAGGCCCTGAAAATCAGGAACTCCTCCAGGTCACCTGGGGAGCAAGGGCAGAGTCAGCAGTGTGGACCACTGACCCCCCCGGCCCATGCTCTGGGGAGCGCTGAAGGCCTGGAGGAGCCAAGGGAAGAACACACACGCACAGACACTGTCCACGGGCCGTCCCACCCTGCACACGGGCTCGCTGCTCTGGCCTTGCCTCTCACTCAGCTGTACAATGGGTACAGTGATGACACCTACACTGCAGGACCCAAGGGTCAGTGAGGGGACAGGGACACATCAGTGACCCTTAGTACTGATTATTTACAATGGCATACATTAAGGCCTTTTGTCATTACCTAAGGAAACAGGTCAGTTGTCTTTAAGTACAGTGTCATAAAACCATGTCATGGGGTGGTCAGAAATGACAGGCCCCCTCGCACTCGATGAGGGAGCAGGAATTTAACTTTTTGGATGAACTCAGCCTGGGGCGTCTGCGCGGCGTCCTGAATCTCCCAGACCCACCGTGCACCACGAGAGCCTTACAATCTCTGGACCAGGCTGGGGGACAGCCAGATAACAGCCTGGGGGCCACCTGGGGCGACAAAGAGGGGCACTCACCAGTACTTCATAGGGCTAGTCAGGGCCACAGTCACTGGCAGAGCCAAGCGGGCCCCTGGGCTGTGGGAGCTCCAGCCCAGCGCAGCGCCCATGGCCACACCAGGCCATTCTGAGCTGCCTATAGGTCAGCTAAAGAGGAACCTGGTTCCTGCCAAGACTTTGTGACCATTCAGTATGCAGTCTCAGAGTGGCTGCCCAGGAAGCGGAGCAGGAGGGGGGCGGTGAAAGGAGAAAGCCTTGGAGCACAGTCCATGTGAGCAGAGCGACGCCAGCTCTGAACCCAGGGCAGCATCTGACTGCCGGGGAGATAGTTCTGGTTTTGGTTTTAGGGTGATGGAGGGAAACACTGTGTCATGTTAATGCCTACTGTGACCAGCCTAGTAAACAAAGAAAAGGCAACATGAAGATCACAGAAGTTTCACATTTTGTTTGACTGGCCCTAAATACACAACTTCAGGAAACTACCACTTGGTCAAAGTTTAGCCCTAGAGATGCTTTCCTGTGTCTTCTTCTGACTCAGTGCAACAACTCCCCCCCAGGGGAGGCCTGGCGTTGTCTGGAGGCACTTTCCGTTGTCACGACGGGGTTGGGGGTGGGAGAGCAGTGGGCCTATAGCGCACAGGGCAGTGCAGAAATAACCACCCCAAAAGTCTGCGGTGCCCCGGCTGAAAAGCTGGGCTCCGACAGCACAGCTTGGGTCCTGAGACCCAGGCAAGCCCCTTACCCAACACTTCACGAGGCTCCTGGCCCTCAGCCTGCAGCATGTCCTTCAAATGCTCAGACAGCTGCTGATCCAGACGAGAGGTCCCGGGAACTGAGAAAGGCACAACGGTTCTGCCATACTCGCCCAAGGTCAGCTTGAGGATGGGGTCGTCAAAGATCTCGGAGGAGTAGTTGATGGACAGGAGGGCCAGGGTAATGCACATCACGGGGACCAGGACCTGGGCGGCCAGCATCTTCCACTCCCGCCAGCTATAGGAGGCCTTCTTCAGGAACATGGCCAAGAACTGCTGGCAGTGGAGGGTGAGCTGCAGCAGAGGGGACAAGGTGACACGGCTGCCACTCGGGAGCCAGCATCTGACCAGCAGCGGGCATGGTTCCCATGTGAGCTGGGGCCTTCAGCCGACATCTGCGCCCTGGTCCCCGGGCTTCTCATGGGGCTCGGGCAATGACGTCCCTGCAGGTCCTGATGTGGGCCTCAGGGGGTCTTGCAACAGCCGTGGAGGCAGGGCAGGCACTGTTTGCTTGTCACAGGACACTAGCAGACTGGCTGTAGCCCCGCAGCTTCCCTGTGGAGGCTTCTGACCACTGCTGCTGGTATGAGGGCCCCAGCTGTGCTTGCAGACAAACAAATGCCCCTTGGCCGCCCGTATTCCCCAACCTCTGCCCTTCACTGTCTTGTTAAGTGTAGGGAGTGTCACAGGGACCAACCCCCAGGTCTGCCACATGCTGGCCATGCGACCAACCTTGGCCCAGGCTCGGTTTTCTGTCTGTAAAATGGGACCAGTGCTGCCTCTACCTCATCAAATGCCAGCATATGCCAAGATCTTGGTGAAGGGCGCACTGTTAACATCACAAGCAAAGATTTGCTCTTATTCCTGAGTGGCCAAGGTAGAACATTAAGAAATTACAATTGCTCAGTAAAAATGTTCCCAGTTCTCCCTGGCAACCCATGGAAGTGTGAGCTGTAATCTGCCCGCTTCCTGGCACACTGATCCTCCTGAAGTCCACATCCGCCCTCATGGGCCCTTAACGCACGGTGCTCAGAGGTCTCTCAGTCCTCCTGTGCTGCCCCACTCCAGCCCCAGCGCTCACCCCGGTGTTGAGCTTGATGGCCGTGCATTCCTCCTCGATCAGGGCACCGATGCCATCGGTGGGGTCCATCGTTCCACACAGGTTGCTGTCCACTGCCCAGTCACTTGCCCGCCTCTCGTGCTGGTACTGCAGGGCAGGCAGCTGGATGGCCTGGATGTCCATGCTGGTGTCTACCAGCTTACCAACCCTGCACCGAAACACGCAAGGCCTGGTCATAACTAGGCTCCCCAGGGAGGGAGAAGCTATTGTTCCTCAGAGAAAGGAAGCAGAGGGAGAAAGAGCGTGACTGTCAGAGGCACTCAAGTGGAATGCCATCAGCTTCACTGGCTGGTTTGTTCCTTCGCTCATTCATCAATAAATATCTCCAGAACACCAGCTATTACAGCCACAAAAACCCAGGAGGGAGAGAGACAAGCAGACACGGACCTTGCCCATGGGGATCCTAGTCTCATGGGGAGACTGACCAAGGTCAGTGTTTATAACAAGGGCTTTCCAGAGGGGCAGGAGGTGGCTTGGGGCATGACAGCTACGCTGTGTTTCTGTTCACTTACTCTGTTGCCTGCTCTAGGCCATGGGTCCTCAAGGAAAAACAGCTACCTCACATTCTATTTTCGCATTTCTAGTTCTTAGCACTATATCTGCCAAATAAGCATTCAACAAATGCCTAATACAAGCATCGGTTGTGTCGAGCTCACCTGGCAGCTCTGAGGGTCTGAATGTTAAATTTCACATCTTCATTACGGACGAAGGCAAGCTCTGGCCTACTACCTAAACCCGAGAGGAGCCTGCTGCCGCCGTGAGGGACCCCGAGGGGAAGCGCACACACTCCCAATTCTATCAGAGCACAGCTGCCCTCCGCTTTCTGAACTGCTGTGCGTGTCAGAAACCTCCGTGGGCCCGGGCCGCCGTCAGTTACAGGGTGAGGATTCAAAGTTGGGCGCGCCGCACTGCTTCCTGTCCAGGCCTGCGTCCACTGGCGGAGGGGTGTCGGAGATGACAACTGAGGGGCTGCTTTATCACCACACTTTTAAACAACCATCCACACTGCTGAGTCCTAGACTAACGGAAGCACAGTTACTGACCGTAAGAAGACTTCCTCCATGGTGGTGACAGAGGCCCCAAAGCTGGCGATGCCCAGCTCCTTCTGCTTCTTCTCCAGCTTAGCAAAAAGACTTTCAAACCTGAAAAAAGACCCGAGGGATGAGTCCCTTCTCAGTGAATCTCCAGTAACTCATTCCTAAATAATCACTTCCGTGTAGTGTTGGGGAGGGGAAAGGAAGTGAGCTCCTTGAAACGCCATTTCAAAAAAAAAAAAAGTCAGGTTTTGTTCCCTGCTTTTCTTTTCTCCATGTAATATCTTGCAAGTACAAAGGCATTCTCCGGTAGTATATCCCTAAATGAGATCATGAAACCAGCCAAAAACAAAAAGTCCCAGAAAATTAGGCAACAACAAATTGGTAAAAGTTGCCACATACAGTACTATAAATGTATTTTCTCTATCTTATGATTTTCTTAACATTTTATTTTCTCTAGCTTGTTTTATTTTTTTAAAGATTTTATTTATTTTTAGAGAGAAGGGAACGGAGGGAGAAAGAGAGGGAGAGAAACATCAATGTGTGGTTGCCTCTCATGCGTCCCCCCACTGGGGACCTGGCCTGCAACCCAGGCGTGTGCCCTGGCTGGGAATTGAACCGGTGACCCTTTGATTCACAGGCCTGTGCTTAATCCACTGAGCTACACCAGCCAGGGCTCTAGCTTATTTTATTGTATAAATACAGTATGTGCGTGTAATACATATTAACATAAAATATGAGTTAATTGACAGTTTATGTTACTAGTAAGGATTCTGGTAAACAGTAGGCTATTAGTTAAGTTTTTGGGGAGTCGAAATTTAAACATGGATTTTTGACCTTGCTGGCGAGGGGGCAGAGGATGTCGGTGCCCCTAACCCCCACATTGTTCAAGGGTCAACTGCATATCCAGTACTCTGACTGATAAATGAGCAAGAGGGAAGAACACACAATACCCAGAAGCAGCGAGGCTTAGAGACCAGTAAGCCAGGAGCGAGTTCAGCCTGCTGCTCACAGGAACGGGAGAAATACAAAATGCCGAGGAAGTGAGTATGCGCTATTGTTTACCCATCAAATACACACATATTAAAAAAAATTTACGTGGACCTTGCAACCATGGAGTGAAATGGACACTCTCTTATCCCACTGATGAGGAAGCCAAACACACCACCTTTCTAGAAGGTAACTTGGTCCTATGTACCCCATTTTTGGGACTCTATCCTGAGGGAAATCACTGGAAATCTGGACAAAGGGTTTTCTAGAAGAATGGTCATTAGCATAGTTTTTTGGAAAACCACGAGCATGTGATGATAGAGTAGATTTTATGTACAAACTATGACATATTTGAGTCAGGGAGCACTGACACAAATTACTAAAGCACAATAATTACACAGATTATTAAAGCCAAATTACTATATTTGGCCATGTATAATGCACGCCCACGGTTTTGGCCCAAACTTTCAGGGAAAAAAATCTTTTGTTTTAATTAATTAATTAATTAATATGTAGTTACTTTTTTTTGTATTATAAAGGAATTTTAGCATTTATTTTTCAATGTATTGTGGTGTAAGAAATGTTACGTAACAAATAATTACAAAACACAAGGACTGGTACAAGGTGTTTCAGGTACTGCCCAGGTATAATGCGTATCCTTATTTTTCCCTCAAAAATTTGGACAATACTGTGCACGTTATACATGGCAGAATACGTACTCAATTGGGCTTGTAGCAAGATTAAGTGTACTTTTTTTTTTTTAAGATTTTATTTATTTATTTTCAGAGAGAGGAGGAGAGAGGGAGAAAGAGCAATGTATGGTTGCCTCTCACATGGCCCTTACTGGGGACCTGGCCTGCAACCCAGGCATGTGCCCCGACTGGGAATCAAACCGGGACCCTCTGGTTCCCAGCCCGCGCTCAATCCACTGAGCTACACCAGCCAGGCAGATTAAGTGTACTTTTAAGATTTATGTCCCGAAGTTACGGAATGTGAGGCAGGTTTGTTTTTTCACCTCCCCACACTGGCAGTCTACTGTGTTTATGAGGTGCGTGTCCATGACCCAGTTCTAAGACCAAGAAGACATGCAAATCCACAATTCCACAGAGGACTCGGGGTGTGTCGCTGCACATGCTTCACTCTGTGTGACCAGTGCACTGAGCTCCCCTTTGATGAGTCAGACACTTTCTGCTTCTCAGGTGCCAGTGATGTTGCTCCCGGCTCCATTGCACAGGGAGGCCTGGCACCCTAGACTTAGCAAGCAGATCCGCCATGTGCTGATTGTCACCGGCCCAGGACCTGAGAGATGCCCGCTGGCCAGGCTTGACAGGTACAGGGTGTGTGGCTCTAAGCAAGGAGCCCATAAGGCCCACTGAGCCCCATTCTCGCGTCTGTAGCCGTGTCTCTCCCCTGGGACACATACCTGTGCGTGCTCTCCTTGGGAAGAATGAACGACAGCTCTGCTCCGGCGCTGCTCTCCAGGGAGGCGTTGGGGATGTGCTGGTGGACCAGCCGGGAGATGCCCTCAGGGTTGCAGTGAGGCTCCTTCACCAGCGTCATGTGGTAGCCTGCACCTGGAACACAGCACAGCCCCACATGAGGCTGCCTCCCATGTCTCCTGGCCTACCCAGGGCCCCGGGCTCATGACCATGGCAGACTCATGGAAAGGGGCTGGAGAGCAGGGGGCAGCTGAACCAGAATGAATGCATCTCGGAACTCCTCAGACCTGTCCTGAGGGTCTTGCCTCCTGCTTCCTAGCTGGGAAGAGATGCTGGAAAACTTGGCTGCTGAGCATGATATGGAGGTAAAACCCAAGCCAGACTTCGGACTTCAAGGCTCACAGGCTGTGGTAGGTACTGTCCCAAGGCCTGTTCTCCTTGCTTTCTCAGTAATGGAACCCCATGATGAAGGCCGCCCTGTCTCGCCCTCACCAGCCCAATGGTGACCACACTGGGTCACCGTCTACTTGACAGGGCTGTATGCTGGCCAGGGGAAGCCATAGAAGGAAGGTATGCAACTTCTATGGTATCTTGTCCTTCCCACTGACAGGACGTGGATGGGACCTGGCATACTGGACCATGAGCTGCCCTTGAGAAAGGAAACCCTGCCCATGAAGCAAAGAGGTCCTGATCCCACATGTGACCCATCAGCCCTGGGCCTTGTTACAGGCCACTTGCTGGTCTGAGAGCTGTAATCCCGGCAAACGTGCCTGGCCTCTCCCGGGGCACTGCTGCTCTCGGCAGCCCTGGTTATCAACTGCTCTTCCATTGGCTATGACCGAGTGTCATTCTAATCAAATCAAGACTACGTGCTCCTCTTCCCTCCCTCTTTATTCTTCCAATCTCCTCTGCCTGGGGCTTGGGTCTCCATCCACAGGTAGCAGACAGGAAGTCTAGGGAAGTCCTCTTCCTGCCTGATCTCAGGGCCCTTCGTGAAAGGTAACAGTGTGCACTTTCTTCAGCACTTTGCGTTAGTGACACTGGCCCCATATGGAATGGAGGTTGGGTTGCTCACCCCGCTTCCTACCCTTGGCCACTCACCATATTTCTGTTTGAGGAACAGTGAAGACCCGCAGCACTGCAGCTCCCCCTTGGCCATGATGGCAATGCGGTCCCCAAGCAGGTCGGCCTCGTCCATGAAGTGGGTGGTCAGCAGTATGGTACGAGCACTTTTCTGCTGCTGAAGAAGGTCCCAGATGGCCCTCCTGGAGACGGCGTCCATGCCCGAGGTGGGCTCATCCAGCATCAGCACCTGCCGGGCAGAGGAACAGCCTCGTGAAAATGGCAGAGTCACATTCCAGGCCCAGGCTGGCTGCATCATTGGCCCCGTGTGGCTCGAGTTCCACAAAGATGCAGCAGTACTGTCCTCACCAGATGGCCCGGCCAGGGTGCCCAGGGCCAGCTTCCTGGGCCGTGGCTGCAGAGTCAGCAGCCATCCTGACTAGAGGGCAACACCTCTGTATCCCGCTGCCCCAAGTGTTTGTCCACTGCATATGGGGGCCCTGACCTGTGTCCTTCGGAAGCCAGGCCTGCAGCCCTGTACCTTGGAGCCCGCTATGAGGGCGATGCCGATGGACAGCTTGCGCTTCATGCCTCCGCTCAGGAACCTGCACCGGGAGTCCCGCTTGTCCTCCAGACTGAGGATGTGTAGCATCTGTTTGACTTCTTCAGGGCACTTCTGGTGGGACAGGCCTTTCAGCTGAAATAGCGGGGGGCACAGAGATCTGGTGGGGGCTTCCGATGGGGCTATCCAGTGAGCCACTTAGCCTTGGCCTTGTCTCATCCTGTCATGTGCTGGCCTCCAAGTCCTGACCTCCCTCCCACTTTCCCTCTTCCAGGTATGTGGGGGGGTTCTGGGGGCAAGTTTTGGTTTGCTGGGAGGCTAAGGGCTCAGCTGGCTGCCTCAGGAACCTAAGCACGCAGGCCAAGAAACAAACATGACAAGGACAAGCTCTGAATCCCAGCCCCTGCCAGCTCACCTGAGCATAGAAATACAGGTGCTCTGTAACTGTTAGGTTGTCAAACAGGATGTCGTGCTGCGGGCACAGGCCCAGGCTCCTACGGATCTGAACCATATCTTGTGAAATTTCGTACCCATTGATATATGCCCGCCCACTGGTCGGGGGAAAAAGACCTATGGCCAAGGAGAAGACCAAAGGATTAGGTTCAGCTGAACATCCCGCCAGTCAGCATGAGGTGTGATGGCCTCGCCACATCCACGCAGTTTTCCTTGGATTTACCCGAGGACCCGCCTGTGGGTGGGTTTGCCACTCGCCCCGCTCCGGCCATGGTGGCCACGTGGCCCCTCACCTGTGAGCATGGAGAGGGTGGTGGTCTTTCCCGCACCATTGTGGCCGAGTAGGACAGTAATCTGCCCCTCATACAGGTTCAGGTTCAGGTCTCTGACGGCTGCCCTGTCCTTGTTCCCCACTCTGAACACCTGTAGGAAAGGCAGAGGCCACCCCAGACTTCAGGCCTTCAGCAACTTGCTCTCTGGGTCCCTCCTACTCTCTTCTGGAATAACCGCCGAGGGTATCAGAGGGGACCGCGCCCAGCATCACTAGTCAGCAGATGGAGAGGTGGGAAGTTTCAGACCGAGTGCTGACTGGAGGCCATGCGGCCTCCCGTTGTTCTCTGCCCCTGCCAGCCCCAACAGGTCCCCAATATCCCTGGTGTCTGGCACCAAAGGCCTGTGAGGCTGAGGCATCACTGTGCAGCCAGCATGGCAAGTGTTCACGGCAAAGCTGCTGGGAGGTTAAATCTGGGCAGTGGCACGTGTTACTGACTCAACCCTGAGTCTCCACACTGGGCCCTGGGAGCCTGAGTGCTGGCCGGGGTCTGGGAGAGCTGGTCAGGGAACAGTCACCAGCTTGGGGAGAGCCATGGCAAGGCAGCAGGTCTTATCAGCTGTGACTGTGAAGTCCCCCTTTCCTGCTTGTCCCCACAGTGTGACACCTTGGATATGTGCTTGATCTTGATCCCGGCCACCAGGTCCTCCGGCTCAGCTTCAAAGTACTCTGTCCTGAGGGCTTTCTCAGGGTCGTCATCTTCTTCTTTCCCTAAAGCTGTCCTTGGGCGTACGCACCAGTAAGAGGGCTGGGATGGAAATCAGATAGGTCTCAGACGGCTCACTGAGGTCAGGTTATCGTGTTTGTGACAAACAGAGCAACAACTAACCTGCGTGCTAAACATACGCAGCTCCCAGCCCTCGGCCCACCCTCGCACACTGCTGCTGTAGAGGAGGCACTGCTTAGCGCCCCCGGGCTGGCTGGGACCCCGCACAGCCCCTCACTCTCTGCTGCTAGGGAAGCACTCAGTCTCAGCCTCCTGACCTGCCATATGGCAGGACGGCAACTCATAGGCTTATGGCCATATCACATCAACTCAGATGCAACCCAAAGGAAAGCAAAACGATGACATTTAATACAGACAGGTTATTGAACGTTCTGGTCCAGAGTGCCGTCAGGGTAGAAGGTGAAGGAGGCTGTGTCTCCACGCCCCCAGCTGCACCCTTACTCACAGACACGGAGCTTGTGAACTCTGCAGGAGGAGCCAAGGGACCCGGCTCCCTCTGCTATGCGGGAGCCCCGCCCCGCCCTGGCTAGAGGACGAGGGCCCTCCGCCCTCTGTCTGGCCATCACAGGGACAGGGGAAAAACTGAAAACACAAACCGTACACACCCCCTACCCTGAAGGGTGGCTTACAGGCACTGGTAACGCAGGGCGTGGCAGGGCCAGGGAGAGGGAGAGCAGGCCCGGGGGGTTCCCGCAGAGGAAAGCCTTTGAGGGGAGAGCTTGTCTAACCCATAACTATGTCCCCAGCGCATTCCCAGTGTCTGGAGTAGTTCTGGCACACCATGAAATGTATGGTTTTAAGCCACACATTTTGCACATTTTGAGTGATTATGAAATCAGACTGTGTCTTAGAAGTCATGGAATGCCACAGTTTAACCGTGTTTTTCTTTCTTAGTGATAAAGTAATGGTGCCTTGAAGAATTAGTGGCATTTTAGATTTGATCAGTATGTACTGGACACTTGATACATTCTTGTTTAATCAAATAAGGGACATTGAAGTGGCAACCTAACTAACCATCAGTAGGGAATGAGTTAAATACATGGTGGGACACCCATGAAATGCTGGGCAGTCATTAAAAAGTGAAATTGATTCATAAATATGCATATATTTAAATATAGGTATATTTAGCCCTGGCTGGGTAGCTCAGTTGGTTAGCGTGTCATCCAGATACAGTGAGGTTGTGGGTTTGATCCCCAGTCAGGGCACATACAAGAATAAACCAATGAATGCATCAATAAGTGGAAAAACAAATTGATGCTTTTTTGCTCTCTCTCTCATACCAAATATAAAAATTAAAAAAATAAATATAGCTATATTTCTAAATAAAACAATTTATAAATATGTACAGATAAAAATCTAAAAGTATTTTTACAATATGATCCTTTTTTCTAAAAACAAATGCTATATGTTATATATACATCCACATATGCTAGAAGATAGTCTATGTATAGAAAAAAATCGAAAGAACTACACATCGAAATGTCAGCAGAGCTCATCTCTGGGTAGTGGGACTCTATTGCACACTCCAGCAAGGCAATTATTTTTACAAGAAACCATATTACTTTGTAGGCAGAAAGCCCAACACATGACAAGAAAGAGAGGCCGAGGGTGAGGGGGTGCTGCTACAGTGGATGGTTGGCCCAGACCCTGGAGAGCAGGGGCCATCTCGGAGGTCAGGTGGGAGGCGCAGCCTCAGGGCCCTTAAGGAGGCAATGCTCGCCAGTCGAGCACAGGGTAAGGTCCTGTGTCCTGGCCTGACTAGGCATCGAGTGTTAGGGACTAAAGAAGGCCCAGAGCGAGTGCTGGGGAAACCTGTATCCACCCCGCCCCGCGCCGGCCGCCCCTGACCCCGGGATGGCCTCTGTGAGGCACAGGGGCATCAGGACTCACCGTGACGAAGAAGTACCAGGGCTGGGGCACACCGAACTGCCCTGGGAAGACGGCCTCCACATACCAGGTCACCAGGCCATAGAGGACGGAGTCAAACAGCAGCATGCCCAGTACTTGACCGAAGGAGAAGTCATCGTCCACGTTTACGGGACTCAGGAGGTCTTGCCATTGGACACCCGTGCCTGGAGGACACGCCAGGAAATAGGCCTGACATGGACCTGCAGCCCCGGACCCCACCCGCCGCCACAGCTGAACACGTGCCTCCGTCACGGCGGAGTCTGCAGAACCTCGCCCTTCGGCTTTTACAGAGACTCCGACGCCTCTCTCCAGGTCTCGAGGATAAGAGTAGGTTACAAAATCGATGTTATAGAACCAGCAAAAGCTCATTAACTGACTAGATGGACTCACGTTTGATCTGTGACATATATACATAAACACATATCCATATACACAATACACATACATGTGTGTGCGCGCACACACGTGATTTGGGGTAAGCCCAACATCGGGACAGTGTGTATTTCATGTAAGCCTTTTTAAAAAAGGAAAAACACTTTACACACATAGAAAGATCTATTTAGTAGTGTTCATAGTTTCTCTTTGTTTCACAACAGAACAGTCCACATGACGCTTGGGGATTCTGTGTGGCCAGATGACCTTCCGTTGGCTGGAGATCCCCTGATGAAAACGGCTGCTCTCTGGCCTTGATCAATGTTCACTATGAAATAACCAAAAATTTGTCTGTTTTAAGAAAATTCAGTTTAGAAATTTGATAAATAAGAGGTACTATATAGTTAGATTCTTTTTTGTAAGTGGCTTTTTAAAAAGTATTTGAACCCTGAAAGTAACTCTGCATTAAACAATACACATTATGCTGCACATTACTAAATGTGGAAACGCATACATTTAAAACTAAAGTGGTAGGCCCTGGCTGGTGTGGCTCAGTGGATTGAGCGCTGGCCTGTGAACCAAAGGGTCACTGGTTCAATTCCCAGTCAGGCCACACGCCTGGGTTGCGGGCCAGGTCCCCAGAGGGGCATGTGAGAGGCAACCATATGTTGCTGTTTCTCTCCCTCTCTTTCTCCTTCCCTTCTCCTCTCTCTAAAAATAAATAAATAAAATCTAAAAATAAATAAATAAAGATGAGTTCCATTTAAAAAAAATGACTAAAGTGTTAGAAGACATTGCCATCTGAAGAAAAAAAGTACTGAGAAAAGATAAAGTCATACTGAAAAAAAAAAAAGACAAAGCTACACTGGCCCTGGCTGGGCGGCTCGGCTGGTTGGAGTGTCATCCTGGACACCAAAAAGGGTGCGAGTCCGATCCGTGGTCAGGGCACGTGCCTAGGTTGTGGGTTCAGTCCTCGGTTGGGGACCGTATGGGAGGCAACTGATCAATGCTTCTCTCTCTCCCTTTCTCTCTCTCTCAAATCAATAAGCATCCTCGGGTGAGGACTTTTTGTTTTTAAAGCTACATGGAAGGTTCCTGTGGCTACCCACCTGTCTCTTTACATAGACCGGCCCCCGGCCCCAAATGGAAGCTAAAACAACTAGCGACTGCACGGCTGGAAGGAAAAAGAGCACTCAGCCGAGAGAGAACGTCTGGGCAGGCCGGGGCCCGGCTGGTCTTAAAGTGCACACAGGTCAGTCGTGTGGAAGGGAGATTGCGTTTCACCTCCTGCTAGCAGAGCCAGAACAGCAAGGGCAGGATACTAGCCCAGCACCAGCCTTGCAGAAACTCACCGGCACCCCTTGGTCCTCCTCTTGGAACCAGAGCAAGCAAGAGAGGTGGGCCAGTCTGCGTCCACCCACCTCTCCCAGGCCCTTCTGGGCAAGGGGGTTGAGTGATCCAGAAATGAACGGGCCTTCTCCTAAGAGGTGAGCTCTCCGTCTCTGGAGGCTGCTGAGCATGCGAGGGGTCAAGGGTTATACCAGGTGCTCTCCCATCACTTTAGAGGAGCAGGCTCGACTCCATCAGCTGAAATTTGAGTGGCTGCTGCAGGTTTGCAAAGTGGGAGCCCACATGGCCAAAGTTAGCAAAACAGAGTGTTTTATTTGATCCCCGTGATATTCTAAAAATCAGGAAATTCCACAAAAATCAAGAAAACAATGTTCTGGTCTGTCTCTTGTTTTTTTTCTTGGGCCTCCTCATCCTCGTTGTCAATCATTGTAGGCTTCAGGGGACAGGGAGGGAGGAGATGCTAATTGTACTGCTTTACAGAGAGCCAGGGGTGAGTCAGAGCCCAGGGGCTTTGACAGACAGAGAAAGACAGATGCCATGTGATGTCACTTAAATGTGGAAGCTAAAACACAAGATAAAGGAGCAAGCAGAAAAGAAACAGATTCATAGATACAGAGACCATTTTGACAGTTGCCAGATGGGAGGGGGGTTTGGAGGATGGGTGAAAAAGGTGAAGCAATTAAGAAGCACACATTGGTACTTACACAACCGTCACGGGAATATAAAATACATATAAAACACAGCATAGCCTATAGTATTGTAACAACTATGGATGGTGTCAGGTGGGCACTAGATTTATCTAACTTCATAAGTTACATAAATGTCTAATCACTGGGTTGTACATCTGAAACGAACATAATATTGTACATCAACTGATAATGAAAAATAAAAAATTATTTTTAAAAAATAACGGGCTTTGAGACCTTGGGTGTAATCGTTCTGAACACCTCCTGATGCAGGAAGAGACTCAGAGAGTGGAATCCCATGTCGGCAGGTGCAGGGGCTCACAGCCAGGGGTTTCCTGCAGTGACAGCTGGTTCTAGGCAGGGCCTCAAGGGGACTCAAAGCCAGCACTACGCCAGCCAAGTGGGGGACACCGACGACCTGTCTTCCAAAGGCATCACTCGCTTAGATGTCCTGATGCGTCTATTACTGGAGCTGGAAGTGCCTCTGCTTACACTCTCTCTGGGTGAAACTGAATCAGCAAGGGCAGTGTGTGAAAATGGAAATACTCACCTTTTGCTTCGAATTTTCCAATGAGCTGGGCTCCCATTGCCATGGCGACGTTGGACAGGATACAGGAGAAGAGCTTCTGGCTGAGCGTCATCCAGTTGTAACGAGGAGCAACGAAGAAGTAGGGGATGTACGTAAAGAAGTACAGGCAGCCCCCCACGGCTGCTGCCATGTTGGCTACAGATGGAGAGAAGAAGGTAAATGTGACAAAATCATGCAAGAAAATTTGCATGAATGTGTCAGAAGGAAGCCTGTGAGCCGCCAGACCCCCTCCCTAGGACAGAGGCCTTGGTGCTGGGGAACTCCAGGTTCGGCCTGCAGTCTTTTCTCTGGGCGGGGTGCCTGCGCCTGGGAACAGACCCACCCAGGGTGGCAGGTATCTTCCTCATCCCAGGACCTCACATTGGTTTTTCTGGCCCTGTCCTCTCCTCCGGACATCACCTCCAGTTGCCTTGACACTGCTCACCTCACATGACTAATGTTGAACCCCCCATCCAGCTTGCTTCTTGCATGGTCTTCCCTTTCTTCTTTTTTAAAAATTTATTGAATTTAGAGGAGTCGGGTAGGGACGGGGAGAGAGAGGGAAATAGAGAGATTGATTTGTTGTTCTACTTATTTATACATTCATTGGTTGATTCTTATATGTGCCCTGACTGGGGATCAAACCCATAACTTTGACGTATCAGGATGATGCTCTAACCAACTTAGCTACCCAGCCAGGGCCTGATCTTCCCTTTCTCATTCACTCATTCATTCCACAGGTATTCGCTGAGTGCCTACTCTGTGCCAGGCCTGTTCCAGGCACCAGGGAGACCTATGCGACCGAGACAGACAAAGTCCCACACCACCCAAGTTTATAATCCTGTGGGGATGCAGAGAGTCAACGAATGAGCAACAAGGCAAAGAATGGGGACAAGATATTCTTCGGACCAGAGGCTCTGACTGACCAGGGGGCCAAGGAAAGCTTTGACGAGAAGGTGACACAGGGGAAAGACCTGAGAGGGGTAAGGACTGGGTAGCGGAGGTGTGGGGAAAAGCGTGGCTTCAGTCCCTGCTGGCAGCTCTCAAATGCTTTGACCTTTAGACTCTTTTACTCCCTTAAAAATTACTAAGGATGTCAAAGAACTTGTTTATGTGCGTTACATGTATATATAACAATGTTGACTGTATTGGAAACTAATACTAAGAAAATGTAAAGATATTTAAGAATAAATATTTGTTCTTAAATTTATAAACCCATTATAAATGAACATAAATGGTTTTATGAAAAACAACTCTTGTTCCCATAATTCAGTGAGACAAGTGCATTGTGTTACATTTCTGCAAACCTCTGCCTGCCCGACTTAGATTACAGCTGGGTTGTCACAGCTGCTTCTGCATTTACTCTGTTGTGTCGCATTGTTTTGGGTGAAGTGAATAAAGAAATCAGCCTCACACAGGTAAGCAGCTGCAAAAGGGAGGGGTGTTTAATAGCCTTTCAGATATTTGTGGTTACTCTTTTTTGACACTATACCAGTCAACAAGCGGTAGTTTCTTCAAGGTTAGGTCCTATGTGAAATGGAACTAACAATGAACCTTTCACACTGTCACACCAAGTCCATTGGCCGGACTTGTACTTTGAATGGATTAAGCTTCTTGCATAATTTTATAACATGATGCATTGGTCATTTGGAAAATATTGCTTACTGAGTTATGCAGATCTAAATGTTCACACATTTTATTATACAACAGAGGACCTAATTAGACATTTCTCCAAAAAAGACATAGAGAGGGCCAACAGACATGTGAAAAGATGCTCAGCGTCACTGACCATCAGGGAAATGCACATCACAACCGCAGTGAGACATCGCCTCACACCTGTCGGGACGGGCGTCATCACAGACAGCAAACACGTGCTGGCGAGAATGTGGAGGAAAGGGAACCCTGTGCACTACGGGTGAGGGTGTAAATTGGTACAGCCACCATGGAAAACAGTATGGAGAATCCTCAAAAAATTAAAAATAAAACTACCATATGATCCAGCAATTCTACTCTGAGGTATTTATCTGAAGAAAACAAAAACAGTTATTTGAAAAGATACCCGCACTCCTATGTTCACTGCAGCGTTATTTATAATAGCAAAGGCATGGCAGCACCTACGTGTTCATCAGTAGACAAATGGATAAAGAGGTGGTACATAAGCCCTGGCTGGTGTGGCTCAGTGAACTGAGTGCTGGCCTAGGAACTGAAAAGTCGCTGGTTTGATTCCCAGTCAGGGCACATGCCCGGGCTGTGGGCCGGGTCCCCAGTTGGGGGAGTGTGAGAGGCAACTGATCAATGTTTCTCTTCCTCTCTTTCTCCCTCCCTTCCCTTCTCTCTAAAAGTAAAGAAATAAAATCTTCTTAAAAAAAAAAAAGATGTGGTACATAGACACGATGGAATATTACTCAGCCATAAAAAAGGAATGAAATCTTGCCATCTGCAACGACATGGGTGGACCTAGAGGGTATTGTGTTATGTGAAACAAGTTGGACAGAAAGACAAATGCCATATGATCTCACTTACATGTGGCATCTAAAAAACAAAACAAACAAACAAACAAAACAAGACAGAAACAAACTCAGAGCTACAGAGAGCAAACTGATGGTTGCCCGAGGGGGGAGGGGTGTGGGGAGAGGTGGCAAAGGGAAAGGGGATTAAGAAGCACAAACTTGCCATTATAAACTAATGTAATGGACAATGTGGAAACAGCGTCAGTGATATCACTGTAACTACGTGCGGAGCCAGATCATTACCAGACTTACTGTGGTGACCACTCTGTAAGGCACATAAATGTTGAATCGTTATGTTGTGCACCTGAAACTAATATACTTACTGTATGTCAATTATGATTAAAAATACATTAAGAAAAGAATTATTCAGGGGTGGACTTCAACACCCAGAAAACTGAGTCCAAAGGAAGGTACAGAGTACAAAAAATCCTTCAGTCTCTGGGTTATTTCTGTTTACCCCAAACGAAACCGCCCATGTCCTGAGGTTTCATCACCCCCCAGTCCTCTGTTCCCAGGGGGCGGGAAGACTCACCTTTGCTGAAGAAGGTGCTGACCATGAAGCTGAAGGAGATGGAGGAGATGGCGAAGCAGGCCAGGAAGACCAGCACCAGGGAGGGGTCGCTGTGTGCGAGGACTGCCACGTCCTTCTTCACCTGCACGGTGCCGCCCCAGATCCGGCACACACCGGTGCGGCAGGGAAGGTGGAGACAGTAAGTGTTCCGGCCATAAATGAAATGGGAGGGGATTGGCAAAGGGCTATGTTGAGTGCACGACAGAGAAACCACTGCTCCTCTCTACTGAGCCAGGCAGACTCCCTTGAAATCTGCAGACGTGGAGTCTTGGGGCCTCTGTGGTGGTACTACAGCTACCTCTGGCTCTCCCGCCAACTTGAATCCATGCTCAGGATGTCAGACCCCCACTTGAAGCCACATTTACCTTGACACAGAAGAGCAGAGTCATGAAGGAGACAGTGACGAGGAGGAAGAGGAAGAAGAGCAGGAACCACGCGGTCCAGTGCAGCCAGTTGTTGAGTCCCATCATGCGCATGTACTCCTGGGGGAAGAGCGGCAAGCACTCCCACACGCCCTGACACACCCTCCGCTGACACCCCTGTTCCCGCTGCCTGCCACACCAGGCCCTGGTGCCTTCCTCACTGACTTTCCCGAGAGTCTCTGTGTATGCGAGCGTGAGATGCGGGGTCATACATGAGCCAAAAGAGGACATGGGACACCTGGGCCAGAGGCCAGGGGCAAAAAGAGTGAAATACACACTGCCAAGAGGCAGAATACATGGGTCCCATGGTCATGTCAGCCCTTGACCTTGGGACATGAGGAATTTTGCCTTCTGAAGTGCTACCTACCTGGGACGCCCTCCCTGTTTCCCAGCCAGGACTAGACACCTTCTCCCTCACCCAAGTGAGCAACCTTGCTCCCTACTCAGCCATTACATGTCCTCCCCACCATGACCACGCTTCAGTTAGGGCCTGAGGTGGGCATGCACTGTGCTGACTAAGCTAACGAACCCCCTTGGCAGCCCTTCACTCCTTGTAGCAACCCCAAACTCCTGGCCTATGCTTTCCAGTTTTCTCTGGGTGGCCCTGACTGCCCCCCCCCAAGGAGCTGTGTGGTGGGGCAGCTGGTGTTGGAGTGCTGAGTCAGAAGAGGAGAGCCCGGCCCCTCCACTGTCTAGTACCGACCACACTAACATCCTCGCTGCAGAGCGTGGCCCCAGGGCTGTTCCAGGACCAACAGTGGCTGTGGGACTGCTTGACAAGCAAGAGGCACTGCCTCCCCTCCTGCTCTTCTGAAACGAGGGTTCCAGACTATTGTGTGAGGGGCGGAGGCCCCTATAGGAAGGACAGAAGCAGACTGATGCTGGGGACAGGTCTTCCTCAAGGATCCTAGTCAGGCTTTAGGGGGTGTGGTGAGGAAACCCCGCTGTCCCACTGACCAAACTGACCAGGGAGTCCCAGGACACATAAGACTGTGCTGTTCAACACAGCGGCCAGTGGCCACGGGAGGCTATTTCAACTGAAATGAACAAAATTAAAAATTCAGCCCCTTAGCTGTGCTAGGCACAAGTGCCCAGTGGTGACAACAGTGGGCAACAGACACAGAACATGTCCATCCATCGTCATGGAATGTTCCACTGGATAGCGCTGGTCTGGAGGAAGGACCGCACTGATTGTCCCCTTTAAGCCAGGTACCACGCCAGGTGTGAGTTTCCAGCTTCTTCTTAAGCACAATTTCATGCCCTCAGAAAAATGGGGAGAGTGGTACAATGGTCACTCACGTACCCACAAGTTAGAGTCAATAACCACTTAACATTCTGCCACGCTGGTTTTATCTACTTATCTGTAGGTGTGCATGGGTATGAACATTATTTTCTGAACCATTTCACTGTCCACTGGTAACTTTTTAAACATTGCACCCTTTTATCAAAGCCATTTCAGGTGCCCAAGCAGACAGCACCTGCCTCATGGGTTCTCTCTGCCCCGACAATCACAGATCTGCTGCCTCTGAGAATACTCTGTCAGCCCACTGGCACTGCAGATATTGCCTAAAAAGGAGCTTTAAATGAATTCTGGATAATTCTGGCAATGTCATTGGTATGGATTTACAGGTGACACTATTCCTTCAGGTACATTCCATTACGTCCATAATATTCTTTTAGAGGGACACGTCACGCACTTCTGGACTTCCCCTCAGACTGTGGGGACCATCTAGAACTGCAGGGGTCCTTGCTCTCGATGCAGAATGAATGAGCCTTCTGCACAGCCACATATGTAAACATTCTGGCTCACTGTCAATCTAATCTGTAGAGCCGTTCTGTCCAGCAGAAACTGCGAGCCACAGATGTAATTTAGAATTTTATAGTAATCACAAGGAAAAAGTGAAAAGAAACAAGTAAAATTAAGTTTGATGATGTATTTGTCTTAAACCAATGTGTCCAAAATATTGTCTTTTCAACATATAATCAACATAGAAAGTACTAGTGAGATGGTTTACATTCTTTTCTTCATATGGAGGCTTAAAACATCCGGTGTGTGTTCTATGCACTAAGCATGACTTAGTCTGGCCCAGACACACTGCTAATGCTGGACACCCGAGGGCTTGCAGGTCCTGTGTCGGACAAGGCGGCTCCAGAGCCACGTTTGGTTCTTGGCATACTGCGTACAAAATACAGTACTTTCTTACGGTTTTAAAAATTTGGATATACCCGGGCTGATTTCGAAGAAGGCCTAAAGTAGGCTTCCATGCAGAGCCACCGTGGGCCACTGCCTCAATCCAAACTGCTCTGTGGCTCCAGCGCCCAGGAGCTGCCCCTGCCTGACAACAGGGCCCGGGACACGACCGCGGGAGCGCTGCCTAGAATCAACTTGTGAAATGTTTGAAAGTCAAAGGCAAATAGGGTTACCTTCAGTTTCTTTTCCTTTTCCTGCACGACAGCCCTGATGATGGTGAGCGAGGTGTAAGTGAAACTCAGCATGAGCAGCAGAGGGAGCTGGTACTGGATGGCGACCAGAAAAGGGTCGGAAATGAAAGGCGGGTACGGGAACCTCTTCATGGTCACGGTGAGCGTCTCAAACAGCTGGCGTGCGGAGGCATTGCTGTGGTACTGCATGATGGCTCTGTCCACGGCGTGCTGCACCGCCAGGAAGCCTTCTCGGATGTACCCTGCGTGTAAAAGCACAGGACATTCTAGCACATGAAGTCAACGTGTGTTGGGAAAGCTGCAGCATGGGTGCTCCTGTCTCAGAGAGCCGCGTGCCCTGAGCTGTACTAGGGTCTCCCTGTTGAACACAGCTGCAGAGTGCTATCACCTAACACCCTAAGGTCTCCTTCACTCTTCTCGTTTGTAGGGACCTCCAGAGTTCCCTGGCTCGGGACCCCTCCCTCCTACTTCCAAGCCAGCCGGGCAGCATCTCTTGGACCTTGCTGCTGCCATCACACCTTTCTCTGACCCCCTCTTCTGCCTTCCTCGTCCATTTCTAAGGACCTAGTAATTATAGGCGGGTCCACTGGGACAACTGACAATAGTCTGGCTATCTTAAGGCTAGCCGATTAGCAACTTTAATTGCATCGGCCACCCTAATTCCCCTGCGCCCTGTGCCCTGACATAGTCACAGGTTCTGGGGACACGGTGTGGACATCTTTGGAGGGCCGTAACTCCGCCAACCAGAGAGCGCTGCTGTTGAGGGACCATCTCAAAGGAAGGCAGACACCACGGCCGTAGGAGCTTTTTACACCTTGTGGTTTCTTCACGTTGGCCCTTTCTGACTCCCCAAAGTGGTCTGTACTAAATTTCTGAGAATGAGAAGGGCCTGTGAGGAGTGATAAACTGGGGATATGGTGTTCTGGTCCAGAGCGAAGCCTGGGAGGGACTGAGCCCGAGGAAGGAGTCAGCGTGGCTTCAGGAGAGAACAGGCAGCCTGATCTCCAGGGGCCTGAGCCTGGGAAACAGGGGGTGGGGCACGGGTGTGGGTCTGGCTGGTGTGGGCACCCTCACTTATAAAGCACAGTGACGTACGGAACGTCTGATGCGACCCAACACAGAACTGCCTGGGCTCCAGCCTCTAAAGAGAAAAGCAACATGCTAACCAGGCTCCTACTTGGGGTTATCACACCCGTATGTTTCCCGTTTCCCTCAGGTTCCTAAGTCTTTTTATGGTTGTGATCATTGTAGGCGCTCGATTAAGGCCACCCATTGTTGTGCTGGGTGGGGGTTTGGTTCTCATCTTTACAACACACCTGCAGAGGAGCTAACAATATACCCGCTCAACAGATGGAACCACTGAGGCCCAGGCAGCTGAGCCACACAACTGGGGGCAGGGCAAAGCTGAGATGGGACCCTGGCTTCTTTGGCTTCAAAGCCTTTATCTTTTCACAACATCACCCCACGAAACATCTTGCCTGCTCACACACTGCACTCTCGCGCGGCCTCACCGTGAAACCATGTGGTCTTCATCACCATGACCCGCGTGGCCGCTCAACACTGCGGAATGAAGCTGTCACTCTGTAATCAGTCTTTTCCCATTGCTGAAATTTTTGTGATCATAAGTAAAGCTATGGTTGAACACATTTGTGCACGTGGATTTTCTCCTTCCTGTACTATGCCGGGGTTAAATCCTTATCAGGGAATCAGTGGGTCTAAGGCACGGACCTGTGGGGCTGGGCTGGGGGAGAACACTGGCTGAGGTCACCCCGGGCCTGCTGCCCGCCAGGTCCCCATCCTTTCCATACCGCTTGCGGCCTTCATGTTTTTCTAAATGCTTTGTATGAGTCCTTTCTCTAACAAAAGATATTCACCCTTTATCGTTTGCTGAAAATGTTTTCTCCAGTCTTCTATTTGCTTTTAATATCCATAGTGTGTCCTTGAACTCTGTCAGTCTTTTCATCTGAGAACTTTTTGTTCTGTTTCCAAGCTTAGGGAAGTTGTCCCCACAAGCAGGAGCTCCAGCCCCCGGGTCTCCACAACCATTCTCTCCCGCTGCTGATGTGGTTTCTCCCTGTCTCCAGGGTTGGTGACCTGTCCAGAACCTCATTCTGGGGCCTCTTGTGCCTCGCCTTGCCTTGCTCATCTTAGTCCCTTTTTTGGATTGAAAATCTGGCCCTGGAACACTAGCCGCCCTGACATTGGCCGCCCGTAAACACTGGCTGCACACACACTGCCTTGTTCCTGACCTCCTGCCTGCCTGGTTCTCCGTTTAAGGACATTCCTGGGTCTTTCCATCAAAACCTCTAACAGGCTTTGCCTCCTGCAGACCTGTGGAGTCCTGTGTTCTCCCCACCACTCTGGATGTTATGGAACCTGCACTTGGGTCTCAGCCTGAAGGTGACGTCTAGTCCTGTTACTTCTTGGCTAATTAGCTTGTTCCAAGATGTGACCATGTTCCAGAGGAGACAAACATACCGGCTATCTGCTAAAGTCACACGGAACAGACGGACACGCGCTGACAGGATATAGCTACCCAAGGTCCAACTTCTACCAACGTCCCACCGATTCAGTTAAAGCACAGATCAATTACACAACCACAGAGTTTTAAAAGCATATAAAACTGCATACAGAGGCAGCGAGGAAGAGAAGGAAAATGTAAAACCAGGCCCAAAATATTCAATGCAAACTGGAGGTCCCTAAAAACCGAAATATGTGTTTCATTCAAGAGTATGTATCTTCTGAGAAATAGGAAGAGAGCCTTTGCTGTTTGCAAAGATAATTTTAGCCTTACAGAAGATGGTTTTACTGGACGTGTTCTTTCTTCTCCTACAAAGATCGAGTATTACTAAAAAGCATTTCTGCAGAGAAACGCAAGGCGCTTTTCCCCGGGTGACTGTCAGCAGTCAGCACCCTGGGTGGGCGCCACGACCTAAAAGGTGCTTCTCACCAGGTTCTCCGCCATCCGGGGACGCGGGTTCCCTCGGTCCTGGGCTTGGGAAAAGTGGAAAAAGGGAACTGGTGTGCCACCCCTCTGTCTCTTTCAAGAAAAAGGAGCCTGTCTGGGTCCACATGTAATTTCTTCGTGTGTAACTGAACCGTAGGTGATATTTCACCTGTGGAAGCAAAGAGAAGACCAGTTGCTCTGAGGGATCCAGACAGAGGAGCCAACAGCTGTACCAAAGGAGGGAGGCGAGGGGAATCTGTTATCCCACGAACTCGCCACTCTCCCAGCCCACGCCCACCTCGCCAACGCCTACGTGGTCTCTGAACGTGGGAGTGCGTGGTCCTGCCCCCGGGCACGGCTAGGGGACAGGGAGCCCTGCAGGAGTATTTAGGGTGTTCTTTGCCACTCCTCTCTTGCCATCTACCCACATAAACTCTACATGTGAGTGCAGGGCCCTCAAAATAATGCTAGACAGGTATTTGATGGTTTCCCAGTCTTAATGCCATCGGGCAAGCAAAAACAAATTTTTTTCAGTTAAATATATAACTGAAATGCTAATGCCGCATCATATTTCAGTCTCAAGTATCTACTACTTTCTTATCTGTCCTGTTTGACTCTACCCAAAGAGGCCTGGAGGCCTGTGACATCTTTTATGAAATGACAGGACATAAAGGGGCCTAGAATGATGGCTTATATGCCGCTTTCTTCAAGCAGGTAAGGTTTCTAAATTGCTCTGGCCTGATGGGCTAAAATGTCCCCAGGACCTGCCCCCCGCCCTGCCCCCCTGCCCACGGTGGGGACCGAGATGGCAATACTGGGCCCAGAGGGAAAGTCAGGTATTTACTCCCAGGCGGGCGGAGTGCTCTTGTGGGCTGAATTAGCTGGGAGGTGGGAAAGGTGGGGAAGGACCTGGCTTTGGGGGGCTGAGTCCTCACCGCCAGGGGCAGCGGGTCCTTGCTGTGGTTGAAGGCGTGCTCGAACACCACGGCGGCCAGCACGTTGGAGGAGCGGTTGTCGTACCTGATGTAGTCCTCGAAGTCCTCCTCCGAGGGGAAGCCGCGGACTGTGAGGAGCAGTGCAGCTGAGTTGCCCGGTTGCCTGCCCCACTTGAACAATCTGCACAGTTCGTTTACTTGCAGATAAAAGGCTGAAAACTACAGTTTCTCTAGGGTTGCGTAAACCTTTTCTAAGACCCGAGGAGGTTTTTATTTTCGGCAGAGAGGCGCGCTGCTGTGAAGATGAGCGGAACCTCGCAATCACAGCCGGCCCTGGGTTTCTGGTGAGACTGGAGGAAGGGCCGGCAGCAATGCCAAGTCCATAACCTCCTCCATGCGGACGGCCACCCTGTGCTGGGTTCCGCCGCCAGGGTTAGCTTCTCTTCTAGCCACAGCGGTGTGCTTTAAAAATTTTAGTAGACACTAACATAGAGCCTGTTAAATGTTTCTCTGTCAGCCAGACCCCATTTCATACAAAGGGTTTCACTGTGATCACTCAGTGAGGGACCAAGGATCTTCCCGTGAGCGTTTGCTACATTAAATCAAACAAGCCACAGGAGGTCTATGCCAAAATCAAGAGGAGAAAAAAAAGGAATAATACTTTTTACCCTGAAAGCAAAGAGCTAGGAGGGGCAACCAGAACATGTTTATCAGGAGTGGCCCTCAGCAGGCTTTCTAATGACTCATTTTTAGAACTGTCCTCCCAAAACCGCACGCCGGAAAGATTTTTGGCACCGCGCTCTCAAACCGCATCTTGCCCTTGTAATTAAAGAGCTTTCTCCGAGTATGTGGCCAGCTATTCCCACTGTGGGCAACTGGGTGCTGCTCAAGCTGTCACACGTCACTTCATTTGGCCCTCACAAGTCTCATCCCCATTTTATAATAAGACATGACAGAGTCGGGGGATTTGCCCTGGTGACTCGGCCAACGAGAGGGGATGCTAGGTCTGGAGAATGGCCTTGAGCCCCACAGAGAGAAGGATCTCACGGGACACCTCACCTCGCATGTTGATCACCAATGCCCTTCTGGCCGTCTCTGTGATGGTCTTCACGGCGTCGCTCTGGGATGGGATGTAGGCGAGCTCCCAGGCATCTCCCGGAGGAGGGAAGGTGAAGAACAGGGGCAGCTCCTGGATCGACTGGCTGGGGTATATGGTAGCCTTGGGCACATTCTCCGACTGGATCTTCAAGCGAAGCCAAATCAGGATCCCAGAAAACAGCAAGGGCAGGAGGAGTTCCAAGACCGTCACCAGGACCTTCCGCTTCTGGAAGAGGAATGAAATCGTGTGCTGATGAACTGAGAGGCACCGGAGTGGGCTCCCAGAGCCCCATGCCCTGGGGTCACCCTCTCCTTCAAGCTTCACTCATGCCCTGAGCCCCCGCCTCCCAAGGCGCCTACGCAGCGGGCACACACTTCTTCCTGCCGTGCCCCCAGGAGTGGGACATACTTGCAAAGTGTAGTTCTTCCAGAGCAGGAGTGCCAGCTGCCTGAGCACTGCCATCTTCTCACTGGGAGGGACCTTCAACGCTAGTTACAGACCGAAAAAAAAAGTTAGGGTGTGCTGTGAAAACGTGATTTGTGTTTAGAAGAGCGCGGGGACAGGGGTGAAGATTGAGTCTTGGGACATGTCCCCTCCCCTCCACGTTTCTCCTCGCCTTCTTTTGTACCTTAACTCAAACTAGCACACAGAAAGAGAGGTAACAGTTCTACTCCTTATGTTAAAAAAAATGCACTCTTTTAGGAAACTGATCTTGTTTCTTCCTGAAACTTAAGATCAACAACAGGCTTTTATATGCAACGTGACTGCTGGAGTGGTATTTATCATTTGATAAACGCTATTCATGTGTTCTTTTAGTTCATATGAAGGTCCTGTTTTTTAGGAAAATATTCAGGTTGATGGAATTCCTCTCCTTGACTGGCTCTACTCTCAACCAACACAGAACTGGTAAAAGGAAACTCAACTTAGTGTCCTGGCTTTGGGGGTGGAGGGTTGATTTCTAAGCTTAGAGAGGGCAATGGGGGGAGGGGAGCCCCTGTGATGGGGGCCCTCACTGGCCTTGCTGGCCCAGGGGCAGGACACAGGTAGGCACACGCGTGGGTGGGATGGTGGAGCGTGCTTTCCCGCCGTGAACCCTGAGGACCAGTTTTTTCTGCTTTAACTCTGAGCACAGGTATTTGAGCCTTCACATGAGCGGTCATTTCCCTCCAAAGAAAATCTACCCTGTGTTTCTATGAATGTCATATTTAAGTCTGGCACATATACTGGGGAAGTCTGTTGAGAGATTATCAAACGCAAGAGACAGCAGAAACCAGAGTGGAGGTTCAGAAAGGCCTCTCTCAATTTAGGGAAACCCATTTCACTAGATTTCAGGTGCGAGAAGAAGAGACAGCCCAGAGTTCATTAGATGCTTACCTGCTAGAGAAGGAAGTGGTCTGAATGAGCTCAGGAAAACCCCAAAATGCCCGGAACATGGAGGCACCACGTTCCAGAAGCTGCAGGCATGGAGGCTGAAGCGTGGACCAGGCTGCTCAGACCTAAGGTGGGCAGCAAGGGTGGCTGAGGAGGGGAGGCCCCAGGGAGCTCCTGGTCACCGTCCACGCACCGAGAATGAAGGTGGAGCAAGAGGGACCCTTCACAGCTCACAGTCCTTTAAGAGGGGAGAAACCTCCGTGACTCACGGGGGCAGAATTCTGAGTTCACTGAACTGGCTCCATATTCAGGCTGATACTAACCTAATTCCGTCTATTGAGTGGGTAAAGATCACACAGAAGACTCAGACAAACAGCTAGTCAATCATCCATCAGTGAACGCCAGCTAACACTACTGCCCAAAGGACCTGCCTTGAGACCCAGCGCGCGCACAGTGAGAGCTTTTTTTTTTTTTAAGTGGCTAGTTTCACTTTTGGCTTCAGTCAGTTGAAAATAATTTCCATTAACGTCCCTTTCCAAAATTAAGCTCTTGCTTTTTATTTTTATTTTTGGAAAAGTTGTGTTCGGCCCTGGCTGGCATGGTTCAGTGGATTGGGTGTCAGCCTGTAAACTGAAAGGTCACTGGTTCGATTCCCAGTCAGGGCACATGCCTGGGTTGCAGACCAGATCCCCAGTTGGGGATGTGTGAGAGGCAACCAATCGATGTTTCTCTTGCACATAGATGTTTCTCTCCCTCTCCTTATCCCTCCCTTCCCCTCTCTCCAAAAATTAAAAAAAAAAAATGTTTTTAATCTTTTAAAAAAGTTGTGTTTCATATCAGTGTAATAATAGTTACTCAAAATTTATGCTTTAAAGGGCAGTCAATAAATATTTGTAGACAACACGAATGCAAGAAGTTATTAGTTAATTTAAAATATGTCATTCAAGCCCTGGCTGGTGTAGCTCAGTGGATTGAGCGCAGGCTGGGAACCAGAGGGTCCCAGTTGGATTCCCAGTCAGGGCACATGCCTGGGTTGCAGGCCAGGTCCTCAGTGAGGGCCATGTGAGAGGCAACCATACATTGCTCTTTCTCCTTCTCTTTCTCCCTCCCTTCTCCTCTCTCTAAAAAATAAATAAATAAAATATTTTAAAAAATATATCATTCAGTTAACCACATGGTTAAAATGTGAAGAAATTAAAGCTAAAATATAGTATAAATTGCTATTAAGTGGCAACATAAGAAATTATCTGAATTCTTTTAAAATTAGCAAGGTGGAAAACTGTCTTAAAAATCAGTTGTAGACAGGGAATAAGAGAGCAGTGACTTAAACGATACCCATGGAGGCCCGTGGTTTCTGGAAGGTTTCTATAAGTGAGTTAGGCCAAGAGGGGAAGACAGGGCCTCCAGCCGGGGCCAGCCATTTCCTGGCCATCTGGCCTGGCCAAGATGAACTTTGTTCCTCTATCTCAAGAAGGGAATGTAAAAAAGATCACAGTTCACAGAAGTCTTCTGGTCAGAGAAGTTTACGACTTCCTTTTACGGAAAAATCTGTTCAAGGACACGGACACATCACCGTGCTTCATCCTCTCTCTAGGCCTGGGGGGGAAGGAGGGTGGTGGTGGAACAGAAAGACAGACCCTCCACCTTTCCGTGAGGCTGTACAGCAGTGCCTGGGAACTGACCTGAGTCCTGGGAGAGGCTCCTGGCTGCAGTCTTCCTCCGGCGCTACTGGAGGACTGGCCGAGAGGAGGCAGCCCTGTGCAGAGGGCTCTGGGGTGGGGCTGGCAGGTGACCTTGGAGATCGGGAGCACTGACGCCTCTTGGGACATCAGGAGGGGCCCGCGGCTCGCTGGCATGACTCTCTGGCACCTTTAGGCAAACGGAGGGTGCTAAAGCATAATTTGGAAAATAATCATGAAACACCCCTCACCAAGTTAGAAAACCAAAGAGCAAAATAGATTGCAAGTATGTTACTTAGAACAGAACAGACCCCATAACAAAGAAATACGGATTTAGGAAAATGGAGACCAGACTGCCGGGGTGGCTCTTTGTTCTCTCCTGCCACATTGAAAGATAAGAAGCTTTTCTATTCTATATACTCATACAGCCTCCTAATCCAGCTCTGGCCTCTGATATCATCACCCTGTTACAGACAAAGAAACCAGGAAGAAAAGTCTGGCCCAGGATCACACAGCAAAAAAGCCAAAGAGCCAGGATCTAAACCTCCCAGGCTGTTTTTAACCACTACACTGCTACATCCTTGTGCATCCTAAAAGCAGGAAACATCTTTATAAAATTTGTATATATTGCTCCCAGAACCTAACATTAGAAATCAAAAGAAAATATGTCCCTTGACCCCACCAGCTTAGTAAGTATTTTATTTATTTCTGTCTTCCTGTAGCACCTAGTTAGTTGCTTTGTACCTGTGGGGCGTTATCCAAAGTCTCACCGAACACTATACTTGCATCTGTTCTGTTTGAGTAAAAAAGAATTTAAAGGAGGAGATTCCTGGGATTACAAAACCGGGAAGGCTTTCTGGTTACAAAAGCAAATGTACACGAGAAAAGGAAGCTCAAGTTCCTTAAAACACTTAACCCTGGTGGCACCAAGAGTCCCCAGAAGTGGATATGACCTTGATCCAGAACTAGCCCAGGCAGGTTCTACTCTAAGGCAAACACCTGGCCACTTGCAGAGCCGCCACCTCCGCCCACAAGAGCAGGTCTGAGGACTTCCCCCTGCAGAGGCTCACTTCACTTTTCTAGGGACAGAGCCAGGAAGGGAAGGGAAGCCTCCCCCCCTGCCAAACTAAAAGGCTTGTTTGCTTACTGTTAAAATATTAAACATTACACAAATTGTTGAGTCTTTCAATATTTGCTTTTTAGGTGAGTAACTGAATTGGTCCAGAATGAGTGCTACTGTGGGCTGCTAATTTCTGAGAAGTCTCTTGATGGCACATAGAATTCCTCTAAAAATGTTTTTTCCCAGAGACAGACTCATAGATGGGGGACAGGTGACAGCTAGTTGCAGGGCGGGGGGCGGGGAGGGGGGTGGAGGCTAGAGGGTAGAGGGACTGAGCAAAAAAGAAAACGGACTCATAGACACGGACAACAGTGTGGGGACTGCTGAGGGAAGGAGGATATGAGGGGACTAAATGGTAATGAAAAAAATATATAATAAAGATAAAATTTTGCCCTGGCTGGTGTGGCTCAGTGGACTGAATAGTCACCTGTGGACCGAAAGATCACAGGTTCGACTCCCAGTCAGAGCACACGCCTGGGTTTCAGGCTGGGTCCCGGGTTGGGGGTGTGCAAGAGGCAACTGATCCATGTATCTCTCACACATCGATGTTTCTCTCCCTCTCCTTCTCCCTCTATTCCCCTCTCTCTAAAAGTAAATAAATAGCATCTTTTAAAAAAGATAAAGTTAGCCCTGGCTGGTGTAGCTCAATGGATTGAGCGCGGGCTGGGAACCAAGCGGTCCCGGTTCGATTCCCAGTCGGGGCACATGCCTGGGTTGCGGGCCAGGTCCCCAGTGAGGGCCATGTGAGAGGCAACCGTACATTGCTGTTTCTCTCCCTTTCTGTCTCCCTCCCTTCCTCTCTCTCTAAAAATAAAAAATAAATAAAAAAGATAAAGTTAAAAACATAAAAATGGTCTTTCCAGTAGCTTTCATTAGTTTAAGAGCCGGGGGCCGCGCCAGCTCACGGGGTCCCACAGGTGTGCAGGGCCCCTGCTCAGCAGCACTCTTTACTGCCCGATGAGGGGCCCAGACTCGCCCACTTTAAATTTGCGGGCTCTTTAAATTGTGGGCTTAAATATGTCCTCTGATTTCTATATGCCTGTGCAAAAAAAAAAAAAAAAGTTTTATTTCTGCATATACGGAACAGAATGGGGTTAATTCTTCTAGAGAGGTCACTGCTGAGCGGGCCTCAAGACCAGTGAGCAGAAGCAGACAAGGCACACACCCCGTTATGTCACGTGTTCCTGTCATGTCCCAGGCTCAGTACATCTTCCTGTGCAAGGGAGCCTCGGTCTGCACAGGGAGCAGGGAGTCATGGGGGAGAAGGAAGGGGTCTCAGTAAGGCCACATTCGTACCCCCTGATATCAGGCCGAGAACAGACAACCACGGTGGCTGTCCACGGTCCTGGCCAGGACTCGGCACCTTTCCTGAGGACCGAGGTGCATGAGCACCTATCTCAGGTAGGAAAGCACTTTCTTTTCAACATGGGGAGTCCACAACAGTCAGCAGTACTAAGGGTCCACATGTATACACACTGAAGAAGGCATGACAAACACTTAATTTTTGCTGGTAGAATCTGTGGCCTTTCAGGATACAGAAGACAAAAAAGCATTTATTTATCCAACAAACATTTGGTAAGTGGCTCACTGTGTGATGGGCAATTGTACCAGGTACTAAGGATTTGGAAATAAAAATCCCAGTGTTCTTAATCCAAGGAGTTCACAGTCTGTGAATGTTTGCATGAACTGTAATTGCTAAAACTGAAGCCAAATAAAAGCATCATGAGATTCCGGAGAAGACCAAATTTGGAGGGCGGTGTGTGTGTATGTAAGAGAACTCTAGGAAGGCTCCCAGGAGGAGGTTACATGACGGACTGGTCTCAAGTTTCTTGTTAGTTGGGGTGGAAGGGCATTACAAGAGAGTACAGAAGTGAAAGAGTGTGTATGGGGAACAGCAAGTAGTTTGGAGTGGTGGGAACGGAGCAGCAGGGAATGAACCAGAGAGGGAAGCCAACAAGGGCTTGGAGGCTGTGCCAAGAAGGGAGCTGGGGTGGGCATGGAGGCAGAGGGTGTCCACATGTGCAGTAATGCTGCTCGAGGGTGTTTTGTTTCACTTAACCTTTTACCCAGTCCATGATCTTTTTCTGGGGGTGGAGTGCACAGTAAATATGTGAAAATATCTAATTCAATGGATTCTGCAGATGAAATGTCCAAGTACCAATAAACACTAAATATAGGCTTAAACTAGCAGGTGCTTTTACAGATTATGGTCCCTGTCAGGGAACCCCACTACTGGCCTCCAAGTGGGGTGAGCCAGATGATCTGCTGGAGTAATGGAATGGTGAGAAATTTCACTTATAAGTATTTTTCTTTAAAAATGAGGGAAAAAATCGGCTTTACTAATATTTAATACATGGCAAGATCCGGGCACCCTTGTTGGCCTGGGTGGCAGCAGCCATGGCATCCTGATGGAGGGGGATCCGTTCCGTGCAATGGGGCACTAGTTTACTTTAAGTCTGTCAGACACGTTGGAGCTTACATGTTTTAAGATATTATGGTTGTAGTCAGTTAAAAACAAAAACAAAATCAAGACACTCAAACAGCCAAAGTAACACAATATTTTGTAGTGACTCAGGAATAACTGTGAAGATCTTTTGTGACACAGAGGTTCACTGGTTATCTTGTGATTAAGAACTCAAAGAGGACTTCTGGTCAAGATGGTGGCATAGGCAGACATGGCTTGCCTCTTCTCACAACCACATTAAAATTACAACTAAAATATAGAACCACCACCACTTAGAACCATCAGAAATCAAATTGAATGGAAGTCTGACAACTACGAAACTAAAGAAAACAGATCCATCCAGGCTGGTAGGAGGGGTGCAAATGCTGAACAGGCTGGTCCCATGCCCACTTCTGATGGATAAAAATTCAGGAGGGATATCTCAGGAGTGAGGAGTCCCAGCCCCACACCAGGCTCCCCAGCCCAGGGTTCCTGTGTCAGGAAGATAAGTCGCCACAACTTCTGGCTGCAAAAACCAGGAGGGATTGAGTTGGTGGAAGAAATTTCTGGAGATCCAAGCAGTTCCTCTTAAAGAACCCACATACAAACTCACCTATTCAGACTCACTCCCTCTGAGCTCCAGCACTGGGGTAGCAGTTTGAAAGGCACCAGTGGCATGCAGGGAAAAACTGGGGTGTCTGGCATCAGGGTGAGCAGAGGCCATTGACTCTTTGCTAAACCCTCTCCCCACAGAGCAGGTAGGATGGTGCCATATCTGAGACTCCATCAACCTGGCCAACACTGTTTGATCCACCTTGGAGATTCCCAGAGACTCTGCCCCACCCAATTTACAGGCCCACCTAAGCTGCTATTTCATATAAATGGCTGGTCTTGGATCATGCTTCACAACTTCCTAAATCCTATCAAACAAGCAACAGCTGGTTTCAGTGAGCTCCAGGCCCAGCACTAGCAGCAGCCAGATTAGAATCACAGTTTGGCTTCGCCTGGGAATCTCCAAACCCAGCACAAGTAGCAGCCATCTCAGATTGCTTTATAACTCAGGCAGGGTGGCCCCAGGCAAAACACAGGTGGGGGCCGACCATGGCCTGCACCACCTGGGAAACCCCAGAGCCAGCACACCCAGCGGACAGCTACAGACCACGTCAGAACACCACCAACCTGCCCCTGAACAACTGATCCTCCACAGAGGGAAAAGGTTGGTAGTCAGTGGTCACAGCCAGTCCTTGCAACTGACTGGCCTGGGTAAATCCCTCCCACTGATCTGCCAACAGCAACCAAGGCTCAACTACCAGAGGAAGGTGTACTCAGCCCACACAGAGGGTGCACCTCGAGTACGCAGCTCAGATGATAAGGAAGCCTGTGGACCCTACAGGACACCTACTACATTAGGCCACACTACCAAGACACGGAGTGAAAGTGGCTCTATCTAATACATAGAAACAAACACAGGGAGGCTGCCAAAGCGAGGAGACAAAGGAACATGGTCCAAATAAAAGAACAGAACTCCAGAAAAAGAGCTAAACAAAATGGAGATGAGTAATCTATCAGATGCAGAGTTCAAAACACTGGTTATAAGGATGCTCAAGGAACTTAGTGAGGATCTCAACAGCATAAAAAAGGTCTGGTCAGAAATGAAGGGTTCACTAATTGAGATAAAGAACAATTTTTCTCAAACATGATCTCACTCAATCACGTGGCTTTGTTTTAAAAACAGCATATATTGGTATGATAGATTTTGTACCATTAGTACATTGACAAAATTTAATCATATTCGATTTTCCTCTCATCCCTTTAAAAGCTCTCTATTTGTGTATACAGAATGGGGCAAAAGTAGGTTGGTAAGTGTGCGTGTGAAACACAGAGTATATTCTTGTATTATTATTCATTAACTATTGTATTGTTTTCCATGTGAACAACCATACACCTACTTTTGTCCCACCCTGTATTTCTATGTCCATAACATTCAGGACAGTGGTATGTGTCTATAACTTAGAAATAAATATAATATATGGGAGTGCATGCTCAAATTCTTCTACATAAGAAGGTGCACAAGAAAAAGTTTTTAGACAACTTATTTACACAAGTGGTTCTGGCATGGTTGAGGTGGGAAAAAATCCGTAAGGCTCCGCCATTGTCCTAGAGCACCCCCTCCAGGCTGCCCAGGCTGGGTTTGAGGCTGTGGCCATTTGCACTGAGAGGCTCCATAGAGACCTAGCGCGCTGGCCTCACACTCAGCACCACCAGCAGCTCTGTGCAGGGCTGGCAGCATTCATCTCCTCAGGATTACGTGGCTCTGAGTTTACACTCAAGCTCCTGGTGGGAGTTTGTAGAGTGCATTTTTGCCAAAGATGTGGCCTGAAAAAGGTGATTGGATGAGAGTTCTACAAAATCTGCGTCTCTGCCTGCTTTTCTAGAACCTGCTGTGCCCTCAGTGCCATTCCCAGTCCTGCTAGCCCATCTGCCTGTCTAGGCGTAGAAAATGAGGTAATGGGGCAACTGAGAAGCTCCAGGGAGAGGTAACCATAGGTCTTCTGTAAGGAGCAAGACAACAGACTCATTACTCAGCTCCTGCAAAGGTTCCTACCTGCCTGTTGACTCCAAATCTCTTCAAACGTGCAAATAACTCTGTGCCATTCATGCACTGCCCCCAAGTCCCCCAGGATGGGACTGACACCCCTTATACTTTCCCACGTGTGTCTGGTCCTTCTGTGGGTTTGCTGGTTTAGAATATCACCCACCATATCTGTCTTCACCTTCTGAAATCCTACACTTTCTCAACCAGTCCTAGCACCTCTGTGAAGCAGCCACTGATAACCCTGGTTTAGAGGTTCTTCCTCTTGCTTGCACAGCAGAATCTTCTGGGGGTGCTTTAAGACAGAAACTGATCTCTGAGGCCCATCTTTGGAGATTCTGGGCTCTGCTCCAGGCATGAGACTTTTTCCCAAGTGAGTCTAAATGTGCAGCCAGACTTGAGACCTTCTCCTCTTGTTGAAAGCCACCCCTCCTCCACCTCTGGACACCTTTGGCAGCTTTTCTTAGTCTATTTTATGTTACAGTTACTTGTGAATAAATCACCTCTTTAACTCCACCCTATGATCCCCAAGAGCAGGAACCATGTCCAGTAGGTCTTTCAATCACTCACAGAGCCTTGCCCATCATTCCCCCCAGAATTCTAGAATCCTTTCTCCTCAACAGACTCAATAGCAAAGAGTCTACTGCTGTCTCAGGAAGCAGGTGCGGAGAGAAACTGTTAACCAGGGAGTATTACCTGGGCCTTCCCAGTTGATACTAAGTCAAAACAGGTTCCTATGAGACTGCCTGGCGCACGCACCACAGAGGGCTTGCATCTTTATTAAAAACAAAACAAAACAAAACAAAACAAAAACTTGAGCTAAGCTCTCTTGTTCCAAACGGCTGTCTCATCAGAATGGTGGTAGAGAACCTTAAAAAGGGAACAATGTCATCCTGATGGCCAAAATAATAAGTGCTCAATTAAAAAAATATTTTTTGTAAGAAGTTAAAAAAAGGCAAAAGGCAGGGAGAGATTCTCAGGGCGTCCATTTTTACCTATCTTGCCTTTCTTTTACATTTCCCATGATGCAAACTTCCTAAAGGAAAACAGCCTTCTTTTCCAGTTTACGAAAGGCAGCATCAAAATGTACTGAATCAAATGATACAGTTACTCTGGAGAAAAGAGTGTAACTCTTTCACTTCCGCCTTGCCTGGGTCTCCACTCTGTTACAGGGTCTCAGCCACTCATTTAACAACCGTTTCTAAGTGCCTGTCATGGGCCAGGCACTGGCTCTGTGTTGGGAGTGCAAGCCCTGAAAAGATCCAATCTGTGCCTTCAGGGAGCTCACAATTCAGGAGGCAAAGGGGCAAACAAACAGAAATAATCCTGTAAGGCAACAGCTTTAATTAAACCAGGTCCAAGGAAGTGAGGAGAGGGCGTGCATTCATGCACCAAAAATGTACCAAATGTACACCTGCCCTAGGCTCTCCTGCAGGAGACAGGACCTGCCCTCGTAAAGCGTATAGTGTACTCTGCGAGAACACAAATTCATACCAAATCCAGACTGACCCTGGACACCAGAGGTTGTACATAGGGTTGTTGCAGGCCAGGAGTTCCCTTCCTGCTGTGCCCCACACAACTCCCACCCCTGGACCCCCACTGGACCCCCATTCTGGGACTGAGGGGTTGGGAGCAAGGCGGACTCCAGTAGCGGGAATGATTCCCACCCACACCGCGACTCTGCACCAAGAGTGAGCCAGCAGCATCCTTGGAGGCCCTGCCTTGGCTGCCTAGCCTGGGACGCAGAAGATACTCATAGTGCCTGCTGGATGAATGCCAGCGGGTCTTATCTCGGCTCTGCACAAAGGATTCCACAGTAATTCTATCTCCGGGAAGGTTTACGTTTTTCCAAGGGCGGCCGGCTTCAGCGACCTGCGTACAGGGATGGGGACACGCCCAGAGGCTTGGGCGATGGCGAAGCCTTTGGGAGGCCCCTCCCGGTACACCTGCTGGGCCTAAGCGGTTGGGCGCGGGCTAAGCGGGGACAGTGCGGGTTGGCTGGGGTCCGGGGCAGGTCGTCTGGGCTGGGGGCGGCCGGGGCGGGGAAGCGACCCCGCAGCTGCGCGCCGGCAGGCGGTGGGTCCCGACTGCACTCACCGACCCTCGGCATCGGGGCGGGGGCGGCCGGCGCGCTGCCCTCTCGCGGGGTCCACTCCTACAGTTCCCGGATCCGCTCCCGCCTCGCGGAAGCCGCCGGTGCTGACAGATGCTAGGCCGCCGCCACCGCGGGGAGGGGGGCGCCTGCAACCAGTGACAAGCAAACGCACCTGGCCGCTCGGGGTCCAGCAGGGGGCGCGCCGTTCGACTCGCGCATGCGTAATGGGCGGCTCCTGCGGGTGCCACCCATCCTCTCGACGCCCCAAACCCCGCTTGCGCCTGCGCAGTGCCGACCACACGGGCCAAGGCTGCAGGTGGCGCTCGACACCTGGGGCGATCGAGGAGTAGGACACAAGAGAATCGTGTTTTCCAAAGGTGCTGTGAAGCCACAGCCACAGTCCTCGCTGGAACCTGGACCTTCGCCAGCCTCCTTCCATTTCCTCTTTAGCACTGTCTCTTGTTGGGTGCGGTGCCCCGTCTCCTCACAGAGAGGGTGCGGGCCCCACTCATCGCTGGTGGGCAGCCTGTCTCTTGTGTCGACCTTGGGAGGGCAGGAACTGTCTGGAAACGGCTGTAGGGGTGGGCAGGAAGCCTGGGCATTCCAGGATGTGACCACGGTAACCAGGCGCAGTTCAAAAGGGCGGGGAAGTCAGGCAGTCCCGAGATCGGGTTGAAGTCGCTTAAGGCAGGAGAGTCTCAGGCTATGGTCGGGGCCACCTCGGATCGGAGGGTTCCAAGGCCAAGTTGGGGGCACCTTGGGCAGGAAGATCAAAGGTCGGGTTAGACCGAAAGGTGGCGACATCGGCTCAGAGTCCCTTGGGAATGATAGGGTCCCGAGGCAGGAGCAGGGATCACCTATGCGGGAAGGGGTCATCGGACAGGGGCAAGGTCACCTGCAGCTGAGATGGTTTCGAGGCCTGGTTGAGCACATCTGAGGCTGGAGGGTCTCATGGCACGGGTGGGGTCGGGTAAGGGTAGCCTGGGCTGGAGTGTGGAAGGAATGGGCCAACAGTCATTGCAGCCTGGCCCACTAGAGTCTTGGTCTCCAGCAACTCGAGGACACTGAGGATCCTCCAGCGGCCCGAGGCACACCCGCAGGGGGCCACTTGGCCGGCCTCTGGCAGGAACAGGGGTTTCAGGTCCACAAGCAGGCCGGCCAGCATCTGTGACACCGCCTGCTGACTAGCCAGGAGCCAGGCTCCTGGCTCCGCTCCCAGCACGCCTCTGGGATTAGCATGCAACTGATTGAATCGTAAAGTAATGACCAAAATCTGGAGGTTTATTCCTGCCACATGAAGACTCCTTATTAATATTGATTAGTGATCAGGCTTCTCAATGCCCCATTTGATTTTCTTCATAGCACCTTTTATTATTGGAAGTGGTATTCATGTATTTGTTTCCTTTTCTAAACTCTATCTCCCCCACCACAGGTGGTCTTAGTGAGGAAAGGCATTTTGTCTCCCATCCAAGTAACTAACCAGGCCCAACCCTGCTTAGCTTCCAAGGTCAGGCGAGAACCGCGGGTTCCAGGTGGTATGGCTGTAGACAGGAAAGGCATTTTGTTTATTTTATGGCTGCATCCCAGGGGGCTAAAGTGCCTAGCCCAGAGGAGGCACTTGGTAAATATTTGCTGAATGAAAAAGTCACAAAAACCTGGTTTTAAATCTTAGCCTGACCCCTTAACAAGTATGTATGTCATTTTACCTTCCTGAGCCTCAATGTTCTATCCCTAAAATTAAAATAATAATAGTAATAATACCAAACTCAAAGGTATTTTTTAAGGATTAAATGAGAAAATGCAGAAGTGCTTATTACAATGCCTGGCACATAAATGCCAAGCAAGTGGTAGTATAATGTGAGCACACTAGAGACTTACATAGCCTGATCTTTATAACGTGTATACAGAAAAGAAAAAAAAACAAAAAACAATTGAATACAATTACAGGATGGATAGGGGGTAGATTATTAATGTCTTAAAAACTATTTTCCCCCATCAGTCCTCCCAGACTGCATCCCCTCCTCCCAACCACATTGTCTAACAGAAAACTGTGAACCTGGCTGACTGGTCCTTTTCTTCACTCTGCCTCTTCCTCACTCAATAGTTTTTCTTTCAAGAACCAATCCTTGCCATTTCCAACGTAGATTGGCTACACTTTGCAGTACCTTCCAGCTCTTTCCAAATCTGATCCTGGGTCTGCATAACGCAATCTAGAGCTGGCTGACTCAGAATTTCCCCTAGATGGAAGATGAGCATTTGGGTACTGGAAGCAGAGTGACCACACAGATCAAGACACAATCGCAAAGAGCAGTAATTGTAAATCTTTGTTCTTAATCAGGTCAGGGTGCCTGCTATTGTAATCATGATCAGGAGAGTATGAAGGTCACTGGCAGAGGAAGATTACGTGCGAAGAATTCAGGTTCTGGACTCCTGTTCAAAAAGAACTGTCTTCACGGGGCTAGACACTTCTGGCGCTCCTCAGCAATTACCGAAAAATTCATCAAATTTCTGCTCAGGGCCACTGCTGGAAAAAGAAGCCTGACCTAGCTGCTCCATCTAGTCTATTCCCTCCACGTGGAGGCCCAGATAAGGGTCATAACTTGTTCAAAGTCACACATTAGAGCTGAGGCTGGAACCCAGATGTTGAGGTTCCTGGGCTTGTTAACATTCTGGTGTGGAAATCACTCACATTCATACACTGTGAACATGCGCTGAGAGATTATGTGGCATACTCCTCGGGTTTACCATGGCTAAGACATTTCTTAAGATCGATGGCAAAAGTTAATGTGGATGATGACACTCAAAAAAATCTTACGGCTTTACAAAAGTCAGTAAACCTAGTCATTACAATAACGGGCTGTACTATATGCTATGTACACACTATATGCCTTTTAAAAGTGAAACCAATGTGAGCTATTTCTTTTGCAGGGACACAAATTCTTTCTATCTATCATATATACATATACACAGTATAGCAGTGTCCAAGTTGCTGGTATTCAATGCAGAATTTTAGAATAGGACTTCTCTGACCGTTTCCATAGGAACAATGTTATAACTGGGGATGAATTCTAGACCAATGACTGTACACTAACCCCTCATTCAGTGATTGAGACATATTATATTGCAGTGGTTAAAGCCCAATATTGAATCTGACCACACAGCCTCAAACTTAACCATCCTGTGCCTTGGTTTCCTTGTGTACAATGAAGATCATATAGCACCCAGTTCATAGGATTGTTGTGAGAATTTGATGCATCAGAACAAGTTACTTAGAAAAGTGCCTGGCACTTAGCAAGGGCCCAGTTTCCAGTTTTGGGGAGATGATGAGTAAAGCCTTCTATAATCACTTGTGTATAGGTTCTTGAGTAAAAATAAAATTTTTACATTTGAAAATAAAAGTTTTCATTTTTCTTGGGTAAATACTTAGGAATGGGATTATTGGATGGTATGGAAGTGTATGTTTAGGTCTAGAAGAAACTGCCAAAATATTTCCCCCAGTGGCTGTACCATTTTGCATTGTCAATGGCAATATATAACACTTCCAGTTGCCATGTAGCTTTGTCAGTACTTTAAAAAAATTAGCCATTCTATTAGCTATGTAGTAGTATTGTATTGTGGTTTAAATTTGCATTTCCCTAAAGATGAATAATGTTGAGCATGTTTTCATAGTCAAATTTGCCAATCATATATCTTTTTTGGTGAAACATCTTCAGGTTTCTTTTGCCCATTAACAAAATTGGGTTGCTTTCTTTCTTTTTAAATATTTTGTTTATTTATTTTTAGAAAGACAGGAAGGGAAGGAGGAAGAGAGGGAGAACAAGAGGGAAAGAAACTTCAGTGTGTGAGAGAAACATCACACATCCCCAAATGGGAATAAGGCCCATAACCCAGGCAAGTGCCCTGACCAGGAATTGAACTGGCAGTCTTTTGGTTTGCAGGCCAGTGCTCAATCCATTGAGCCACACCAGCCAGGGTTGTAATACATATTTACTAATGAGAAAAATGGAGTTCTTTTTTACGGGATAGCATATTGCTTAGCTGGGGTTCAAGGTGTTCCCTATCATTAAAATTGATTGTAATTGTTCAACTGTTAATACTGATATGTAATGAGATTTTGTGTATTTCACCATGAAGATATGATATTGATTGAGTGAATTTATGCCTTGAAAAGCATTGACAGAATTCTATTAGATTTTTCTCTTGTTTTCTGCCTTCTTAACAAGTCATTATATTACAAATGAATCACAACCAATTGAAGGTTATGTGGAAGCTCCTCAACTGCACACTTAAATGGATTTTGAAATATGAAAATTTTCTTTACACTTAAATCAAGATCTGAAAAATGCTGCTGGAACTATAGTTTAAGCTTGGAAGATATCTCTGCTGCAAGCTTGTGTGGGGATGGAAGTTTCATTCCTTGTTTTATCTTCTGATGGCATGGGAAGTGCTTAAAGCAGCTTGCTATTGATTGTGATTCAAACAACATTGGTTGTCATCGAAATGACTACATCACAGTATGTTTCACATATCAGCACTGTAAAAGCTAACTTCAAAAGCTATTCAATATTCAATAGTGGTTATGGGCAGTTCTTTCAACCACTAAGATTTGTTCGAAACGTTCTTAGTTTAGAGGCTATAGAAAATTGGGTAGTGGATTTGATACATGGGCCAGCTTGTCTGTCCATGCTTCAGCAATACCATTTTGTCTTGGTTAGTGTCTTTAGTAACTCTTGGAACAAGATAGTAGGAGTCTTCCAGTTTTGTTCCTTTCTCAAAATAATTTTGACTATTCTAGTTCCTTTGCCATTTCATATGGATTTTAGTGTCAGCTTGTTGACACTTACAAAAGATACTACAGAGGTTGTGGGTTCAATTCCAGGTTGGGCTGCATACAGAAGGCAACAAATCAATGTCTCTCCCTCTCTCTCTCTCTCTCCCTCTCCTTCTCTGTCTCTCTCTCTCTCAAAGCAATGAAAAAAGTGTCCTTGGGTGAAGGGGAAAAAAAAAGATACATACTGCAGAGCTACCAGTCAAGAGGCAAAGTAGGTAAATGCTGTGCTCACTTCCCATGACCACCTTTGTTGGGAGCCGACCAACAGCCAACCCTTGACAAAGTTGGGACGGATGAGACGCATCTGCACAGCAGAAGCGACTGTGGCTGGATCTCTTGTATATCTCTCCTTACGTGCTTACTTTTGCTAATAACTGGTGGTGGGATTTTTAGATACTGGTACTTCACTACTGAAAATTTGCACAGTTCCTATGATATTGCCCAGAATGACTTGCTGATTACAGAACAGAAGTCCCTAACAACGCTAATGCTGCCTACTTCCCCCACCTGGAGAGTTAAGGGTAAAAATTAAACTATGGGCAGACCAGCTGCCAGAACGCTGAAGGAAGCTGTTGCTGGGAATGCCCCCTGAGCAGTCACCACTTGAAGGCTTAAGATTTATTAAAACCACTACCCCTCCCTTACACTGGACAGGAATGTGTATTAATCAGACTAGATGAATAGAGAAGGTAGGAATTTCAGTTAACTATAAGGATCTAAGTACATGAAAGCAAGTACAAAGAATAGTCCCCCTCAAGATAAATAGTCAAAGACCTAGGCTAAAAACTATTAATTTAACTCAGACTATTCAACTTCAAAGAACAAGGACTAACTTTTATACAAACCTTTAAATCACTCCTTGTACCCTTTTTAATTTAGAACAATCCCTAGGACCTTAATAAATATCTGGTTATTAATTAGTACCTGAAAGTCTGTGCCTGACACTGTTCTTAGCTATCTGATTGATAACCCTCTTGATCAAAACAACCTTTTGTTCAGCATAAGTAAAATCTGAAATGTTCTGTACTTTTTCTGATTGCTTATGTATTAACTTTTTCTGCCTTGTTGATTGTGCCATGCACCTGTTTCTCCCAATAATTGTATAACCCTCCCTATGAAAATAAAAGAAAAATTCTTTCTGTGAGTCAGTCAGATCCAAGAGGTCTGGCTGTCCTCCGGCACTCCACTGAAGGTGTCTGACTCCTTTTCGTTGCACAGAACCATCCCTCCTTCGGGGACCTTGAGACTTGCCGAGGCAGGACCCTGGCACACCTCAAAGTTACAACTAAATTATAGAGCAACTATCATTGAGAACCACCTGAGGAGTAGCTGAACAGAAGTCTATAACCAAGAATATAAAGAAGAAGCCATGAGGAGACTGGTAGGAGAGGCAGAGACATGGATTAGTGAGGTCCCACACACAGGTGTGGTGAATAAGAATCAGGAGGGATATCTTGGCTGCAGAGGTCCCCCCGACACCCCAGGAGTGAGGGATCCCAGCTCCCCACCCAACTCCCCAGCCCAGGGCACTAGTGCCAGGAAGAGGAGTCCCTGTAATATTTGGCTGGGAAAAGCAGCAGGAATTGCATCTGAGTGATATGGGGGGCTGTTGGAGTCCCAGGCATTCCTCTTGAGGCCCACATAGGGACTCACTCACTCACAAACTTACTCTCTCCAAGCTCCGGGGGAGGGGCAGCAGCTTGAAAGTGCCAGAGATAAACAGTAAAGAACTAAATTGATTAGCTTCAGGACAAGGGCTGGAGGACAGGGATCAGGACAGTTCTCTCAGGTGCCATTGTTCCTTTGTTGAGCCCTCTTCCCACCCAGCTTACAGCTGCAGGCAGACATCAAATGCAAGTTCTCCATTAATCTGGCTAATACTGTTTGACTAGCCCTGGTGATTCTCTGAGACCTCACCCCACCCAACTCCTGTGCCCTGCCTGGGTTTCTTTCAGTGGTTTTTCCATATAAGTGGCCTGCCTCAGCTTAAGCTGCAGAGAGTTTTTTCCCAAAAACTCTCAAAGGTCCACAAACCCCAAACAAGCAGCATCTGCCTTGGTGTGCCCTCTACCTCTTGCTAAGAAGTCCCAAGCTCAGAACAAGTGGCAACTGGTCTCAACTTGCATAGTAATTTTCATCAGGTGGCCCAAGCCTGGCATGAGTTCCAGCCAGGGTTGGCTTGGCACACAGCTACAGCTAAATGACCACAAGCTTGGCACAAATGGCATCTGTCCTCAGCTCACATCATGATGACCACCAAAGGGTTCCAAGCCAAGCACTAGGAGTGGCAGCTGTGCTCAGGTCACCACACAGCCTCTCCCAAGCACCTCCAAGCCCAGCACAAGTGGAAATCAATCGCAGACCATTTTGTAGCTCCTATCGGGGCACCCCAAACCAGGCACAAATGGCAACTGAACTTGGTCTCTCTCAGAATACCTCCCAAGAGGCTCCAGAACCAACGCATCTGGTGGCCGGATTCAGACCACATCAGAGCACCACCCAACCAGCTCCACAAATGACATACCTGAAGGGCAGACTTGTCTGGCACTAGAGCCCTGCTAAAGTGACTCCTACTCCATGGGGTCAGCCCATGCTCAACAAGTTGTCCACTGTAGCCACTGCCAGCTCTCACAGTCAGCCTAACAGCTGGTCCCACCAACTGATGTGCCAACAGCAATCCAGGCTCAACTACAATAGGAGAGCATACACAACCCACACAATGGACACCCCTGGAGCAGCTGGCTGAGGTGACCAGGGAGACTGTACCAATGGGCCTCTCTACTACGTAAAGCCACTCTGCCAAGACTGGGAGACATATCAGTCCTACCTAACACACAGAAACAAACACAGGGAATCAGATACAATGAGACAAAGAAACATTTCCCAAATGAAAGAACAGGACAAAACTCGAAAAAAGAAAGACTACACAAAATGGAGACAAGCAATCTACCACATACAGAGTTTTGAATACTGGTTGTAATAGTGCTCAAAGAACTTAGAAGGGAATGGATTAAGTCAGTGAGAACTTCATCAAAGAGATAGATACAATAAAATAGAAATGAAGAATATAATAACTGAAATAAAAAAATACATTAGAGGAACTCAAGAACAGACTAGATGAAGAAGAGGATTCAATCAACAATCTGGAAGACGAGGTAGCAGAAAATACCCAGTCAGAACAGCAAAAAGAAAAAGAACGTAAAAAAAAAACCAATGAGGATAGTTTTAGGGACCTCTGGGCCAAGTGGACCAACATTCACACCATAGGGCATACCAGAGAAGAGAGAGAGAGAGAGGGATTGAAAATATGTTAGAAGAAATCATGACTGAAAACTTCTCTTACCTGGTAAAGGAAATAGATATACAAGTTGAAGAAGCACAGAGAGTCCTAAACAAGATGAACTTAAAGAGGCCCATCACAAGACACATCATAATTAAATTACCAAAGGTTCAGCACAAAGAGAGACTCCTAAAAGCAGCAAGAGAAAAGCAGTTAGTTATGTAAAAGGGAGCTCCCATAACACTATCAGCTGATTTTTCAACAGAAACATTGCTGGCCAGGAGGGAGTGGCATGAAATATTCAATGTGATGAAAAATAAAGACCTACAATGAAGATTACTTTACCCAGTGAGGCCATCATTTAGAATCAAAGGAGAGATAAAGAGTTTCCCAGACAAGAAAAAGCTGTACTTCATCGCCACTAAACCAGTATCATAATACATGATAAAGGGATTTCTTTAACTTGAAAAGAGAAAAATATGAATAAGAAGATACAGGAAGGAAAAGTTCTCACAGACAAAGACATAGTAAAAGCAGTGGATCAACTGATTATAAAGCTAGTACAAAGCTTAAAAGGCAAAAGTAGATTGACCATGTGTAGTTACAACAATAAAATAAAGGATACATACACCACAGAAGTAAATAAATAATGAAAAAAAATAAATGTAGAGGGGATAAGTGAAAACTGTGTTAGATTGTGATTAGATTGTGTTTAAACATAAACAACCATCAACTTAAAATAGACTGCTATAAACACAGCTTGTTATACATAAAGTACATGGTAACCACAAACAAAAATCTACTAGAGATATGCAAGAAATAAAGAGAAAGGAATACAAACAATACTATAGAAAGTCATCAACACCTGGGCTGGTGTTGATCAGTGGATTGAGCACTGGCCTGCAAAACAAAGGGTTGCCGGTTTGATTCCCAGTTGGGGCACATGCCTGGGTGGCAAGCCAGGTCCCCAGTAGGGGGTGTGTGAGAGGCAACCACACAGTGATGTTTCTCTCCCTCTCTTTCTCCCTCCCTTCCCCTCTCACTAAAAATAAATAAATAAAATCTTTAAAAAAAGAAAGTGATCAACATACAAGAGAGCAAGAGAATAAGAAAGAAACAGAAAAACTACAAAAAACAATCAGAAAACAGTGAATAAAATGGCAATAACTTCATACCTATCAATAATTACTTTAAACGTAAATCGACTAAATGCTCCAATCAAAAGACATAGGATGGCCTATTGGATCAAAAAATAAGACCTGCCCGGCTGGTGTAGCTCAGTGGATTGAGCGTGGGCTGGGAACCAGAGGGTCCCGGTTCGATTCCCAATCGGGGCACATGCCTGGGTTGCGGGCCAGGTCCCCACTGAGGGCCACGTGAGAGGCAACCATACATTGCTCTTTCTCCCTCCCTTCTCCTCTCTCTGAAAATAAATAAATAAAATCTTAAAAAATAAAATAAGACCTGTTTATACGCTGCTTATAAAAGACTCACTTCAGATCGAAAGACACACACAGACTGAAAGTAAAGGGATGGAAAAAGATACTTCACCCTGGCTGGTGTGGCTCACTGGATTGAGTGCCAGCCTCTGGACCAAAAGGTTGCTGGTTCAGTTCGTGGTCAAGGCATATACCTGGGTTGGTTGTGGTCAGTGTCCCCGGTAGAGGGTCTGCAAGAGACAGCTGGTGGATGTTTCTCTCTCACATTGATGTTTCTTTCTCCCTTCTTTTCCCTTTCTCTAAAGTATAAACAAATAAAATCTTTAAAAGAAAAAAAGAAAAAGATAGTTGATGCAAATGGAGAGAGACAAAAGCTGGGGTAGCAATAATTATATCAGACAAAATAAACTTTATTTTTAAAATTTAATCTTTATTGTATTTTTTTCTGTTACCATTTAGTCCCCTTATACCCACTCTCCCCAGCGATCACTACACTGTTGTCCATGTCCATGAGTCCTTTTTCCTTTTTGTTCAATCCCTTCACCCCCTCTCCTCTCCACCCAACGACCTATCATTTTACTCTCCATCTGTAAGTCTATTCCAATTTTCCTTGTTAGTTCAGTTTGTTCATTATGTTCCACATATGAGTGAAATCATATGGTATTTGTCTTTCTCTGTCTGGCTTATTTCACTTAGCATAATCTTCTCCAGGTCCATCCATAGTGTCACAAATGGTAAAATTTTCTTTTTTAGGGTCAAATAGTATTCCATTGTGTAAATGTCCCATAGTTGTTTTATCCACCCTCCTACTGACGAACATTTGGGCTGCTTCCATACCTTGGCAATTGTAAATAATGCTCCAATCAATATAGCGGTGCTATGCCCTTTCAAATTAGTGTTTTGGGTTCCTTCGGACATATTCCTAGAAGTGAGATTGCTGAGTCAAAAGGCAATTCCATTTTTAATTTTTTTAAGGTATTTCCATACTGCTTTCCACAGTGGCTACACCAATCTACATTCCCACCAACCGTGCATAAGGGTTCTCCTTTCTCCACATCTGCACCAGCACTTATTGTTTGTTGATTTATTGATGATAGCCATTCTGACAGGTGTGAGAAGTACCTCATTGTGGTTTTAATTTGCATTTCTCTGATGATTAGTGATGTTGAGCATCTTTTCATATATGTCTATTGTCCATCTGTATGTCCTCTTTGGAGAAGTGTCTATTCAGGTCCTTTGCCCATTTTTTAATTGGATTGGTTTTTTTTTGGTGTTGAGTTTTGTAAGTTCTTTATAAATTTTGGATATTAACCGTTCATCAGTTGTAGCAGCAAATATGTTCTCCCATTCTATGTATTTTTATTTTGTTGATGATTTCCTTTGCTGTGCAAAAACTTTTTAGCTTGATATAGTCCCATTTGTTTATTTTTTCTTTTGTTTCCCTTGCCTGGAGAGATATATTCAATAAAATATTGGTATGAGCAATGTCTGATATTTTGCTGCCTATGTTTTCTTCTATGATTTTTATGGTTTCAAGTCAAACATTTAAGTCTTTGATCCATTTTGAATTTATTCTTGTGAGTAGTGTAAGACGGTGGTCTAGTTTCATTTCCTGAACATATCTGTCTAATTTTCCCAACACTATTTATCGAATAAACTATCTTTAGCCCATTATATGTGCTTGCTTTCTCTGTCAAATATTAATTGACTATAAATGTGTGGGTTTATTTCTGGGCTCTATTCTGTTCCATTGATCTATGTGCCTGTTTTTACGCTAGTACCATGCTGTTTTGATTGCTATGGCCTTATAATATAGTTTCATATAGGTAGCGTGATTCCTCCAACTTTGTTCTTTCTCAGGATCGCTGTTGCTATGCAGGATATTTTGTGGTTCCATATAAATTTTTGAAATATTTGTTATAGTTCTGTGAAATACATTATTGGAATCTTGATAGCAATTGCATTGAATCCATTTAGGTAGCATGGACATTTTAATGATGTTAATTCTTCCTATCCATGAACATGGTATATGCTTCCACTTATTTGTATCTTCTATTTCTTTTTTTTTTTTTTTTTAAGATATTATTTTATTTTTTTTTTTTTAGAGAGAGGGGAAGGGGGGGAGACAGAGAGGGAGAGAAACAGAGAGGGAGAGAAACAGCAATGTATGGTTGCCTCTCACATGGCCCTCACTGGGGACCCGGCCCGCAACCCAGGCATGTGCCCTGACTGGGAATCGAACCGGGACCCTCTGGTTCCCAGCCCGCGCTCAATCCACTGAGCTACACCAGCCAGGGCTGTATCTTCTATTTCTTTCTTCAACATCTTATAATTTTCCAAGTGCAGGTCTTTCACATCCTTGGTTAGGTTTATTCTTAGGTATTTTATTCTTTTTGTAGCAATAGTTAATGGGATGGTTTTCTTAATTTCCCTTTCTGTTAATTTGTTGTTGGCATATAAAATGCTACTGATTTCTGGATGTTAATATTGTATCCTGCTACTTTGCTGAATTAATTTATCAATTTTAGTAGTTTCTTGGTGGAATCTTTGGGGTTTTCTATGTACACTATCATGTCATCTGCAAATAATGACAGTTTTACTTCTTCTTTTCCAATTTGGATGCCTTTTATTTATTTTTCTTGTCTGCTTGCTGTCTCATCTTGTCCAATGGCTAGGACTTCCAGCACTATGTTGAATAAGAGAGATGAAAGAGGACATCCCTGTCTTGCTCCTGATCTTAATGGGAACACTTGTAGTTTTCGCCCATTGAGTATGATGTTGGCAGTGGGTTTGTCATATATGGCCTTTATTATGTTTAGGTATGTTCCTTCTAATCCCACTTTGCTGAGAGTTTTTATTATAAATGGTTGCTGCATTTTATTATATGCTTTTTCTGCATCTACTGATTTGATCATGTGGTTTTTATCCTTCATTTTGTTTATGTGGTGAATTACTTTGATTGATTTGTGAATGTTGTATCAACCTTGCATTCCTAGAATAAATCTCACTTGATTATGGTGTATGATCTTTTTGATGCATTGCTGTATTTGGTTTACTAATATTTTGTTGAGGATTTTAACATCTATGTTCATCAGGGGTATTGGCCTATAATTTTCTTTCTTTGTATTGTCTTTGTCTGGTTTTGGAATTGGGTTTATGCTGGCCTCATAAAATGAGTTTGGGAGCCTTCCCTCCTCTTGAATTTTATGAAAGAGTTTGAGAAAGAGTGGTGTTAGTTCTTCTCAGAATGTTTGGTAAAATTCACGTGTGAAGCTATCCGATCCAGGGCTTTTGTTTGTTGGGAGGTTTTGATCACTGCTTCAGTTTCACTAGATGTAATCTGTGTATTCAGATTCTCTAATTCTTCCTGAGTTAGTTTTAGAAGACTGTATGTTTCTAGGAATTTAACCATTTCATCCAGGTGTCCAGTTTGTTGGCGTATAGTTGTTCCTAATGTTTTCTTACAATCCTTTGGTGTCAGTTGTTATTTCTTCTCTTTTATTTCTGATTTTATTTATTTGAGTCCTTTCTCTTTCCTTCTTGATGAGTCTAGTTAAAGGTATGTCAATATTGCTTATCTTTTCAAAGAATCAGCTCTTGGATTCATTGATCTTTTGTATCTTTTTTTAGACTCTATTTCATTTATTTCTGCTCTGATCTTTATTATTTCCTTCCTTCTACTCACTTTGGGCTTTGTTTATTGTCCTTGTTCAAGTTCCTTTAAGTGTGAAGTTAAACGATTTATTCGAGCTTTTTCTTGTTTTTATGAGATAGGCCTGTAAAACTATGAATATCCCTCTTAGGATTGCTTTCCCAGTGTCCCATGGATTTTGGATTGTTTGGTCTCATTTTCATTTGTTTCAAGGTATCTTTTGATTTCTTCCTTGATCTTGTTGTTGACCCATTCATTGTTTAATAACATGTTATTTACTTTCCATGTACTTGCATGTTTTTCAGTGTTCTTCTTGTGATTGATTTCAAGTTTCATAGCATTGAGGTCAGAGAAGATATTTGATGTGATTTCATGTCTTCTTAAATTTATTGAGACTTGTTTTGTGTCCTAACACATGGTTTATCCTAGAAAACATTTCATGTGCACTTGAAAAGTATATATATTCTGCTGCTTTGGGGAAAAATGCTCTGAATATATCAATTAAATCCATTTGATCTAGTGTGTTATTTAAAGCCGCTGTCTCCTTGTTGATTTTCTGTCTGGAAGATCTATCCATTGAAATGGCATGTTAAAATCCCCAACTATGACTGTATTTTTGTTGATCCCTCCCTTTATGTCCATCAAGATCTGCTTCACATATTTAGGTGCTCCTGTGTTGAAAGCATCAACATTTACTAGGGTTATATCCTCTTGTTGGATTGTTCCATTTATCATTATGTAGTGTCCTTCTTTGTCTCTTACTATAGTCTTTGTTTTAAGGTCTATTTTGTTGGATATAAGTACTGCTACCCCACCTTTTTTTTTCCTTTTCCATTTGCATGAAACATCTTTTTCTATCCCTTTACTTTTAGTCTGTGGATATCTTTTGATCTGAGATGTGTCTCTTGGAGGCAGCGTATATATATGGATCTTGTTTGTTTGTTTGTTTGTTTTAATCCATTCAGATACCTTATGTTTTTTGGTTGGAGCATTTAAACTGTTTACATTTAAGGTGATTTTTTTTTTTAAGATTTTATTTATTTTTAGAGAGAGGGGGAGGGAGGGAGACAGGGAGAGAAACAGCAATGTATGGTTGCTCCTCACATGGCCCTCACTGGGGACCTGGCCTGCAACCCAGGCATGTGCCCTGACCGGGAATCAAACCGGGACCCTCTGGTTCCCAGCCCACGCTCCGTCCACTGAGCTACACCAGCCAGGGCTAAGGTGATTATTGATAGATACGTATGTAGTACCATTTCATTATTAGACTCTTTTCCTCTGTTGTTGTTGTTGTTGCCCTTCTTCTTCCTCTTCTTCTTCTCCTCCTCCTCCTTCTTTTTCTTGTCTGGGAAGCTCCTTATTTCTCCTTCAGTTTTAAATGATAAACTTGCTGGGTAAAGTAGCCTTGATTGTAGGTCCTTGCTTTTCATCACCTTGAATATTTCATGCTACTCCCTTCTGGCCTAAAGTGCTACCATTGAGTAATTAGATAACAGTCTAATTGGTGCTCTCTTGTAGGTAACTACCTGCCTTTTTCTTGAGGCTTTTAGAATTTTCTCCTTGTCTTTAAGCCTTGTCATTTTAATTATGATATGTCTCAGTGTAGGCCTCTTTGGGTCCAACTTGTTTGGGATTCTCTGAGTTTTCTGGACTTGTGTGTTTGTTTCCTTCTCCAGATTAGGGAAGTTTTTGGTCATTATTTCTTCAAATAGTTTCTCAATCCCTTGCTCATTCTCTTCTCCTTCTGGTATTCCCATGATGTGTATGTTATTATGCTTCATTTTGTCCAAACATTTCTTAAACTCTGCTCATTTTTAAAAATTCTGTTTTCTTTTTGCTGCTCTGCCTGGGTGTTTTTGTTCTACCTTGTCTTCCAAATCACTGATTTGATCCTTAGTTCACCTAACCCACTGTTTGTTCTTTCCAGTGTATTATTTATTTTAGATATTGCATTCTCTATTTCTGACTGGTCCTTTTTCATGGTTGCTATGTCTTTTTTCATGCTGTTGTGTATCCTTATAATCATTACTCTAAATTCTCTATCTGATAAATTGCTTGCCTCCATTTCACCTAGTTCTTCTGGAGAATTCTCTTGTTCTTTCATTTGGGGTCTATTTCTTTGTCTTTTCATTTTGTCTGCTTCTTTGTATTTTCCACCTTTGCTGTTAAATTAATCAAGCTGTAATCAGCAGCCCTTGGTTTAAGCTCTACAGGGTGGAGCTTAAGAGGCTCTCTGCATCTCCTGCTGTCTCTCACTGGCAGACAGAAACCCTGCTGATTTTCACAGCTAGATGTTATCCAGGTTCCTTTCTGGTTCTGGTGCTGTAGGCTGGGGAACCCAGCTTTGGGTTTAGACCCCACACTTCAGAGGGAACCCACTGGCCACTGAAATATCCCTCCAGAACTTCAGCTGCTCCCCATGGGAACACAGCCAGCCCTCTTGCACCTCCTCTGCACTACATTCCAGTCTTGTGGTGAAGTGATTTCTTCTGTCTTTCCTTGGTTATAAGGCTTCTTTCCAGCTAGTAACAGGCTTCTTTTCAGTTGGTTATTCAGAATGATTTCTCTACAATTTAGTTGAAATTCCAGATTGGTCCTGGGAGGTTAGCGTAGCTTCCACTTACTCCTCCGCTATCTTGGATCTTGTGGACAGCTGTTTCTGTAGCTTAATTCACTTTAGATTTCCAGTTATGTGAGCAAAAAGTCTTCCTTTATTTTATTTCTTGGCTTAAGTGGGGTTGAGTTGGACTTTTGTTACTTGTAACTGAAAAAATTCTTATCTGGTATATCCATTTAATTTCATGACTTGGACTAGACCAGCAACAGAGATAAGAAAAGACGTGAAATTCACATAATATACAATTATCCATTTTAGAGTGTATGATTCAGTGGTATTTAATGTATTCAAAAGGCTGTTTCTTTGGTTTCTCTTTTCCTTTTAAAAGATTTTATTTTTATTTGTTTTTAGAGAAAGAAGAAGGGAGGGAAAAAGAGAAAGAGAGAAACATCAATTAGTTGCCTCCCACACACACCCCAATTGGGGACCTGGTCTACAACCCAGGCATGTGCCCTCACCAGAAATTGAACCGGCGACCTTTCAGTTCACAGGCCAGTGCTTGGTTTCTACGTGCAATGTCAGAGATGCTTTAACCTGAGAAAAAAAGTTTTTCTGGCAACAAAAATCTCTTTGTATTAGTATCTAAAAATTAAAGCATGTTTTACACTTGGGAAACAAAGAGTGAAAAGAGAAGGAACTTGCTGCTGTCAAAAGTATTTTTCTTTCATCACAACCATGTCTGCTCCAACCACACCCAACAAGAACTTCATACCCTCTAATTATTTTATTCATTCAAAATCTACTGAGTGACTACCATGTGCTGGTCTTGTCCTTGTGTTTGGGGATTCAGTGGTGAAGTAAGAACAGGCCAATAACCCTTCCTTCAGGGAGCATACATTCTAGTAGGGAAATCAGATTAAATAAGATAAATAAGTAAACAAACAGGATGTGAAATAATTTAAAAGTGCTGAGAAGAAAAAACAAACAGAGAAGATTGATACAAATTATTTAGTTTTTGAAATTTTATATGAATTGATTAAGAACACATTGAGAAAGTGACTTTTAAATAAAGATCTGAAAAAGCAGGAGAGCTAGCCATGTTGATTCATGAGGGAAGTGTATGCTCGGCAGAGGAAACAGCAATTGCCACGTTTCTGAGGCAGAAGTATGTTCTCTTTGTTCTAGGTCAGCAGCTAGGTCTGTTACACAAGAGTGGGGAGAAGAAGGGGAATTAAAGCAGTTGATGAAAGGAGATGAGAAAGCTAACAGGGACTGTGTCAGTCATTGTAAGGCTTATCTCTGGTTTGGAGTGAGACGGGAGCCATTAAAGTTTTGAGCAGAGGAGTGGGCGTGACCTGACTTGAACAGGAACATTCTGTTGCTGCATGGAAAATGGATCACAGGGTGACCGAGGTGGACACATTGATACTACTGAAGAGGCTATGGCAAAAATACAGGCAGGAGATGAGGCTGTGTTGGACTGAGGTGCTAAGAGTAGGGATTGAATTTTGCACATATTTTTTAAGTAGAGCCAATAAGATGTAGGATATGAAAGAGAGAGAGGAGTCAAGAATAATTCTGTGTAACTCAAAGAATGGAACTGACATTAATCAAAGTGAAGAAGACTGTAATGATCTTTTAGGAAAAATATGAGTAGCCCAGTTTGGACATGTCAAGTGGAGATGCCAAGCAGGCATTTGGATAGTTGGGTCTAAAGTTAGAGGCAAGGTTAAGGCTGAAGATATGTTTAGAACTCACCAGCATAGAGATGAATTTAAACCTAAAAGACTGAATGGGATCACCTACAGAGTGAGTGTTACCAAAAAAGAGTCCACAGTTGGAGCCCTGAAGCACTTTCATATTCAGTGGTTGGGAGAGGAGGAGGAATTAGCAAGAAAAAAAAAAAAAGGAAAGACTGAGAAGGAACTGCTAGAAAGGAAGGAGGAAAACTAGTTGATCACAATTTGCTTAAAGCTCAAGAGAAGAAAGCCTTTTAAGGATGAAGAGTAACTCAACATTTTTGTATTTTGCATGTATCCCCTATTTGTTTCCCAACTAGTGGTGATCCCTCCCCTTCAGCTAGAAAATGACAATGTTTACGAACTTAAAACTTCTCTGGAGAATTTCATCTTAAAGGTGGGTGTGGTTATCTGTAGGGAAAATGTGAGTCTCCTTCGGAGGAACTGAATATTTAAGTGAAACTGATTTCTCATAATGGATTGAAGAAAAAAAATAAAAACTTTGCTTGCAAAGGAGTTCTTTTATGCAAATGAGCCATGCTTCCATAGTAATTCTGTTAACCCTAATTATTAAAGATGACATCATTGTTACTGACTTCTAGCTATTTGTGTTGTAGAAAAGTTAAAAGGAGATGTTTCTAGCTAATTCTCAATCTATTTTTTCTTTTCATATGTTGTGCAGGGAGCCTGGGAGAAATGAAAGGGTTCATAACATTCACCATATAGCTACTTATGCTGGTGTTCTATTTCGGATTAACACATAGCTTTCACTTTTGCTTTAGAAGTGGAAGACTCTGATAACCATCCTTCCAGTCTTGACACCATTACTATTTTCTACAATTGTAATGTATTTTTGTTTCAGTAGTGGGCCAAGAAATAGACCTCCTACCAAGCACCTTCCAACTGATATCAGTTCACTGCCGGAATTCTTCTATAATATTCCTCTGAAAATAGATTTCAACTCGTTTATATTCCCTCCAAAAGTGAAACTTTGATGGCTATCACTGAAATGGTGGAAAAAACCTTCGATGTTGAGTTTGAAGGTTAGACATAAAGGTGGAGTAAGGATAAGGAGGGCGCTTTATAAAATAGGTTTGAAGTTTTTTTTCCTGAGAATGCTTACAGTAGTGATTCCAAATCTCGGGTCTCCAAATTCTAGAGAGTTTGCAGAGGTGATTGTTGGGGGAAAGAAGTCCATGAGGTATTTTTTATTATTTCAAACTACACACTGGAGACTTGTATATTTATTTCACAGGCTTCAAGGCTAATTCAACTGTTCAGTATTAGTTTTTAACTCACTACAGTGACACTGGTTATTGGATATTAATCAGAAGCTCTGATTCACAGTTATAACATGTTTCTGACTTATAAAAAATGAAACTGTTACAGAACAGACCCGTGGAGGTGGGGAACAATATACTGTTACCAAATGGACCACCCCCTTCACCCAGGGCCCCCTATACTAGGTTCACCTTGTATGCCACCAGGGAATTAAGTCTTTCAATGCCAGAGATTGGTGAAAAGGAAAGGAATTATTTATTCAAAAGTTATAAAAACTTAGGAGTAATGACTTAATGTCTTCACTGAGATCCCAAAGTCCCTTAGAATACCCACAAACACACACAGTCCTTCCTTCCCTCTCTGCCCAGTCTGGGGTACCGTATCTCAGGAAAAGAAATAGGAGTCCATGGCTCGGGTAGCCCCCTGGTTCCCAGCAATCCATGCTCAGCTGACCCGCTTCCCTTGGTTCCCAGCACCATCAGCTGTGTTGCCCCAGTGATCTCCAATTAATCCAAAACCATGTGGCATCTTCTCATGGCCCACCAGAAAGAGTCCTTTCACCCCTTCTCTTCCTGGCAAGGTCTCTCCTGCCTCCTAAGCCACATGGCAAAAAGACACCCCAAAGCCACATGGTCCCAACCTAGCATGGCTGCCAAGCCTGGGTTTAAATTCCAGCACCAATCTTCCTCTGCAGCCCCATTTCTGACTCCTCCCACAATCAGCTACACCTGCCAGCATTCCCATAGTTTTCTAGCTTTTCTGGGCTGCCATAGTAAGTCCTGGCAGGTGTGGCCCCATGGCATGGGGCCAATCATCTCCAAGCTCTCACACAGGCTTTGCTGTAACAAGAGGGAGTTGCCTCCCAGTTAAGTCATGGGTTGAAGTCACTCCCATCTCCCTGGCTCAAAGCATGGCCACAGCTATTTAACATATCCATGAAACTGGTTAAAAGTTATAGGTATGTTACATTACCATGCCAGAGGTTAGTTGCAAAACCGTTGTAATGCAAAACAGCTCTCAATGGCCCTGCTCCATGTGTCCCATCCTCAGACTTGTGGGGGTGGGACATCCTATACATATTTTTAAAATATTTCCTGCACACCCTGAGATCTTGATCCCATTACAAATCCCTATTTGGGGGCCCCCTGGCTGCACCCTGTATCAAATACATTCAGAAATCCTGAATTTACCTTCTAACTGGTCTCTCTTCTCTCCTCTTGTCCCACTCTAATCTAGTGTCTATATGGAGCTGGAAAGATCTTTAAAAGTTTACTAGCAACTACTGCTTAAGCCCTTTCAGTGGTTTTCCATTGTACTGAGTCAACTAGACCCTTCTCTAGGGTCTGGCCCTGCTTCCTCTCTTATCTTCCAGTCTTACCTACTTCCACTCTTCCTTGTGCTCCCAAACTCTGGGCATGTTGCCACTGTTCAGTTCCTGGAATCTCGGAGCTTTTCCTTCTCTCTAACAGAAATTTTTGCCCCGAGCCCTTGCTGTGGGTTGCTCCTTCTTATCCTTCAGCTTTTAGTTGAAATGGCCCATAGGAATGCAGTCAAACAGGTTTTAGGTTTCTAACTTCTGCCTTTTTCTCTCTCAAAGACCCCTGTTGGATATGTGCATAGCATTTTGATAAATGTTTACTTATTGCCACTCACTGCTTTCTGTGCACTGGGAACTTTTCCCTGCTAGGCTCTAGTTCCATGAGGACAGAGGAGCCTATTTTCTTTATCACTGTGTCTATTTTCTTTATCACTGTGCCTATTACAGTGCCTGGCATGCAGGAGGAGCTCAATACATATTTATTGAATGAATTAGTGCAGTTAGGTAGATAACAATTTTCAAAATGTGGAGTTCACAGAAGGTGGACTCCACATTTTTTTCACATTAGTATAATTGTAATAATTTTTTTCAAATTACTGTCATTGTAATAAATGCTTTCGTAAAAGTATTCTAATAATACATAAAGTAGGAATTAAAAGGAAAGAGTCCTCCTCTCCCAGCTCTGAGTGCCACTCAATGGGAACAATTCTTTAAAGGCCCTCAGTGTTAAAATGTGTGGGAACCACCATTTTGAAAATTGTGCTTTATCCTTGCCTAGTTATCTTAAAATACCAATCCAATTCATCTACCTTTTATAAATAGGAGAATATAAAACTTAAAAAAACAACAGAGAAGTCTCTCTTAATGTGATAAGTTAGCTAAGCTATGGTGATAAAGAACAAGATGTGAAATAGGAGGGTGGTGGGTTTCGGGAGTCAGGGGCTATCTAGGGGGAGGACAGCAAGTGGCCAGGCCATGAGGATGTTTAAGGATATGAAAGTCATCAAGCAAGGCTGAAGTAAATGGAGAGAGCGGTTTGAGATGAGGTTTAAAATGTCTGTGGGAGTCAGTTAATCCAGAGCCTTGTGTGCCCTGGTCAAATGTTTGGGATTTCTTGTATATGCAGAAGAAGAAAAGGCAGCCACTTAGGTTTTTTTTTTTTTTTTTTTTAATATTACTTTATTGTTGTTCAATTACAGTTGTCTGCATCCTCTCCCCTTCCCTCTCCCACCACCCCCTCCAAACCCACCTGCTTCCCCTGCCTCCATCCTCCCCCTTGGTTTTGTCCATGTGTCCTCTGTAGCAGTTCCTGAGAACCCTACTCCCCATAGTCCCCTCCCTCCTCCCCTCTGGCTATTGTTAGATTGTTCTTTTTTTTTTTTAAAGATTTTTTATTTATTTATTTTTTAGAGAGAGGGGAAGGGAGGGAGACAGAGAGGGAGAGAAACAGCAATGTATGGTTGCCTCTCACATGGCCCTCACTGGGGACCCAGCCCGCAACCCAGGCATGTGCCCTGACTGGGAATCGAACCGGGACCCTCTGGTTCCCAGCCTGCGCTCAATCCACTGAGCTACACCAGCCAGGGCTAGATTGTTCTTAATTTCAGTGTCTCTGGTTATGTTTTGCTTGCTTTTTTCTTTTGTTGATTATATTCCAGTTAAAGGTGAGATCATATGGTATTTGTCCCTCACCGCCTGGCTTATTTCGCTTAGCATAATGCTCTCCAGTTCCATCCATGCTGTTGCAAAGGGTATAAGCTCCTTCTTCCTCTCTGCTGCATAGAATCACTTAGGTTTTAAGAAGAGAGGTTATATGATGTAATTTGTTTTAAAAGAGATTTCCTTGAAGAGCAAGCCCCTCCCAGGGGAAAAACAATGACTACACCCTGTGAGAAATGCTTGCCCCGCCCTCTGGAATCTTGCTGGCCCCACCCTGCATCCTTTTATTTCTTACTTTCCCCACCCTGCATCTTAACCTCTGCTGAGGAGAGAGCAACAAAGAAAGACTCGGGGTGTCAGAGACTGGCTTTAGGGCAAGGCCATTCCATACTTACCTGGGAATCAGACTGGCGCTTCCCCCTCAGTGAAGAGCCATGGAAACACACTCCTGGTTTCTAGCAGACCCAAACTCTGGGCTCTGGAGGCCCCACCTGCTTTCCCACTAAGGGCTCCACTTTGCCAAATTCAGGGAAATAATCCAGGGCAGACTCAGAGGTGTGTCATGGGGACAGGGAAAACACATCTGCCATCTTTCCTGAAGTCTGAAGGGTACCTCCCATGGGAGATCCAAGGGTCCCATCCTCCTGATTCTGCCAGAAGCCCTCTCAAAAATAGTCAGGTCAGCAGCTTGACTAAGACTGACAGCAAGCCAGCAGGCAGAGGCAGGTGGAGGTGGATCCTGTGGTGACTTTGTTTGCTGACCCACCCAGGGCCCTGTGCTGAAAAAAGCTAGCCTTGCAGTGCAGTATGGCCCATCTCAAGTGCAACCAAGCCTGGGGAAGACAGCCTCAAACTGTGGCTTGCTTGTAGCTTTGATCAGGGTGCCATGTGGACAACATCTAACACTGGCTTACACCAGCTTCAGACAACATCAGAGCCATAGCCACAGGGAGACCCAGCAGGCAAGCACTAAACCCTGCTGAGACAAATTTCACTTCATTCTTTTTAATTATTTTTTTCTTTTGCATAGACTTCTTATTATTTTTTGTCTATTTTTCCTTTCATATCTCTTATTTTATTCTTCCTATTTCTTACTCCATTTTTTCTTTTTCTTACCTTTTTAAAATTTTTTTATTGTTTCCCTTTGTTTTTTTTTTTTTATGGGGGGAAGGGGTGATTTCCTCCTTCTGTTCCTTACTCTTATTGTTTCTCTTCCTTCTCTCCTCTCACAATCATTTTTCTTTTGTTCAGTCTTCTCATACACTTTTTTTCATTTACTATTCTATTTCTCTTCTCACTTTTAATTTTCTTTGCTCTTTTGTCTTTGGTTTTGCTGTTGTTGAGGATTTTTTTTTTTTTT
>PVJI01009669.1:0-64255 GCA_004026765.1 Micronycteris hirsuta | reverse complement strand
CGCCGCAGTCCAGGCCGTCGTGGGTGCCGGGGGCGCAGCGCGCGGGGAAGGTGCCGGGGGAGCTGGTCCCGGCCTGGCGGCGGCTCAACTTTCAGAGCCTCGGGGACCCTGCCAAGCCCCCGGCCCTGCGGGGCGGTGGGCCTTTGCGTCGCGCTGGGAAGGGGGAGAAGTCCCGCCAAGGCTGCCCGCCACCGCCGTCGACGGGCCCTGCTGTTGGGGATGGGGGGTTGGGGGGGGGCGAGGTGCCAGGTTTCTGGGAAAGCCGACACGTTGTGTCCCAAAAGGATCATATTTACCAAAAACAGTTTAGGAAGAAAAGAGCCCATTCTTCCCACCATTGACGACCGCCGGCCGCCGTCAAGGTGCGGGAGTACGACTGCACCTGGTGGCTTATCTTTAAGAAACGGGGAAACTTAATATGGGTGCGCTTCCCTGCCTCTTCTTCTCAAAGTAGCAAAAACAGGGTGAATTTACGGAACTGGGAGGGGGCGGCTTGGTCCTGAGGATAATTCCATCCGTGGGGGATTTTTCGTGCATTTTCTCTGCGGTGGGCCTGGGGGCCCTTGTCATCGTCTAGAGCGCCTTGCGTTGTGATATGGCCTTTCCTCTCCGCGTGGTGAAGATCTGGGGGTTCTCTTCTCACGGAGATTCCCCCGCTCTCCCTCTGGTCCTCAAACGCGGTGGATATCAGTATTTACAGGGTAGCACTTGACCATCTCAATTCTCTCTCCAATAGATTTAAGCCAGAGCATGTCCAAAAAAGTGTTTTAAATCGTAAGTCTTCCAAGTTTCTTACAGGTGCAGGCCATATGCTCTATCAGGCCTGGGCTTTGAATAAAGGGCGTCAGTTGCCGCTCTTGTAATTTGAGCATAACCAGTAAAATTTGTTCGTATACACACTTCGCGATATTTCCTGATATTCTTTAAGGTGTTTACTTTCTAAAAGGGCAGTATTGACATTGGGGTAGGTCTGAAAGCAAACTTCTGTTCTACTAGGATAAGACTTGCTGCCTAGGGGGTCAGGCTTTTGTGATCGTAAAACGTGAAAAACGTGGCAAGGTACAGTGGAAGACGCGGTTTGTTGTTGTTGTTGGTTTTTTTTTTTTTTTTTACAAAAGAAGCCCCCAGTAATCTCAGAATCGGGTTTCAACACCCTGACGTGCGGCATGAAATGCTGCTTAATCTGGCCTTGGCCTGCCTTGCCAGCCCCACTTCCCCACGGCGCCCAGGACGGCCCCCTCTTTCCCATGCTCGCAGGCGCACACACCCGTCAGACGGCGTCCCAGCCGTCATCGCCAGACCACTGTCTGGAAACGAGCGAACATTGTGCTCGCTCTGTTCCTGCTCCACTCGCCCATCTGCTGATGACCCGCCCATCCCGCATGTGTCAGTCAAATGCCTTCTCCCGGCGGCTTGCTTTCCCCTTCCCTCCAGGCCTTTAAGCTCTCTTCTCTTAGCGGTCATTGCCTTTGCTAGAACAGTTTGTTGGGGTTTTTTATTTTTATTTTTTACACATCTGGCCATGCCACCTTGTGCAGTTGTACAAGTTGTCCTGTCCGATGGAAAAGTGGAGGCCGAAATCCAGTGTGCACTTTGCTTGCCAAGCAGCTGGTGGCCTCCTCCCCACTGGAGGGGCCCCTTTCATCCTTCTCCCAAAGGCACCATGTGGGCGAGAGGTGATTCTGCTTCAGCCTCTCCCCGCAGCTGTACTCAGCACCCGGAACAGGCTGACAGAGCAGAAACTCATTTAAGGTTTCTTGAATGAGTGACAAAAGACTCTGGTGGGAAACAAGAGTTTGGAGGCAGAGCCCTCCTATGTCAGTGTACAGGAATGCGCTTCAGTTTGCTGTCTGTCTGGCATGTCAGGTGAGTCTTAGATGTCTTCTTGATTACAGGGGAGAATCCGGGCGTGTGAATCCACAGGTGGGCATCAGAGCTGTACGCCCACAGGTGGTGGGCTTCCTCGCTGATTGCCATTCAAGGCACTGGGGTTCACCTGTCTAATCCTGATTTGCTGAGGGAGTTAAGGGTGCAGGATTCTTGAAAGTAAGGCCATAAAGAGCTTTGCACCCATTAACGCGTATTAATAAATTGCACTGGAGTGCCACGTCACATGCAAGGCATCCTAGAGTGACATTTCACAGCATTAAAGGAAAAAAAGAAGGCTTTGCATCTGATGCATTGAGGTTCTCCAATGAGATCAGCATGGAAGATCCCAACACATGAAAAACGCGGTTTTCACGTTGGGGCAATTTGCGAGCTCAATTGGCTGCAAGATTCTTGCGAGTACTCCAAACTTGTATGTAGTTAAACACATTAACAATTGGTGGGGCAATCTGGAGATATCTTTTTAAGCTACAATCAACATATGGATCATCTCACACAAAATTATAAAGTTGTGATATAAAATAATATATTGCAATACTTGTAAATGTCAAAGAACTTGCCAGTCGTATGAAATCCTGGAATCTCCAGGATTTGTAACGTACACGAACTTTAAAGATCCTGCCAGTTGTCCCATTTTATGGAAAAGGAGGTTATGTAGGGGTATAACAAGGACCTTGCAGACTCCCTGGGTGGTTTTTTTTTTTTTTTAAGAATTTATTTTTAGAAGGGAAGGGAGGGAGAAAGAGAGGGAGAGAAACATCAAAGTGTGGTCGCCTCTCACGTGGCCCCTGCTGGGGATCTGGCCTGCAACCCTGGCATGTGCCCTGACTGGGAATTGAACCGGCGACCCTTTGGTTCGCAGCCCACACTCAATCCACTGAACTACACCAGCCAGGGCTCCCTGGGTCTTAATTCATTGCTCTATTTATTCAGGCACCTATGAGAATAGTGTTCTGTGTTTTCTAGCCTTGGCTTCAGGTGGGAAATCTTGCAGGAATAGACTAGTTATAATATCTTGGAAGAGGGAAGACTCTTAACATGAAATACATTGCCCTGTGGGAAGTAAGCCTATGAAAAATACTTGCTGAGTGCAGACATGAATGAATGAGCCACTTGATAGCTTACTTATTTAAAGTAATTGTTTGGTATAGCACAAACCAAAGTCCTTTGGAGCACATTATGGTGGAATTTGGCCTGTGTGTTTGTATTCCTTAAATGTAATAAAAAGTATAAACTTCATGGAAGAGATGGGTAATTGTTTTCTATAAAGGAAGCCAGAACTCCTCATACAAAGGCTTCATAGAAAAACTCAGGCTTTGGAGTTAACAGGTCTGTCCCAAACTAGCCTAGATTCTGCAAGACTTAAACATCTCCAGCCCCTGTATCTTCAGGTGACCCTCAAAGATCTCTGAGTTGTTAGAAGGATCAAATGAGCTCACATGTGTGAAAGCAGGGTGCAAACTTGGGGTCACTGACGGCTAACATGCTGAGAGAGAGTCTGTGGCAGGAAGTGCGTCCCAGGCCCTGGGTGATGCTCTGCACATCATCCCCTGCACCCCTCTGAGGAGAACTCCACAGCTCTTGCGGAAGGAGGAAGGAACTGAGGCCACCAAAATGGTCCTGCACCATCGAACGGGTGGTTAGGGAGCCCCTCTACTGTAGTCGGTCCCTTCAACCTCTGAGCTTTAGTGAGAGGACTTACTTCAAGGAGAGAAGGCAGGCAAGTGACATGCAAGCATATCACTTCAGTTTTAAGCAGAGGAGCCATTTGCGTTTTAGACCAGTCCCTTTTTAGATTGGGGTGAGTGCAGTCAGGAAAGCAAGACTAGCAGAAAGGCCGTCAATTGTAACTTTGCAGGTATCAAAGGCCGTGCCAGCAGAGTAGAGGGGACAGACCAGGGGAAGGTTCCTGAAGTGCTGGGGTAGCCAAAAGGTTCATCGCGTTTTTTCCCGCAACATGGCTCTAGTAGTGCTTAGTGGTCTTTCGCGTCATTCAAAACGAGTTTTGTTTTTGTGTTGTGATGGCTGTCATATCAGCGTGCATTTAAAAAAACCACCTTACCAAAATTGGTGGATTTTTGTGCAGCCATTTTCATATTGAAGATGGAAGAAAATATGCAACATTTTTGGCATAGTATACTTTATTATTTCAAGAGAGGTAAAAACACAACTGAAATGCAAAAAAAAAAAAATGAGTTGTGCAGTGGTTGGAGAAGTGCTGCAACTGATTGAATGTGTTAAATGGTTTGCCAAGTTTCTTGGTACTGTTGACATTTTGGCCAAATCAGTCTTCGCTGTGGGGCTGTCTTATGCATTGGAAGCTGTTTAGCAGCACCCCTGGCCTCTACCTGCTATAAGCCAATAGCGGGAGACAGCTGACATACTCCAAACATCCCAATCAAGTTATTGGTGAAAATGAAAACTGTGCCTTTCATTTTATGGAAAAAAGTTAAGCAGACTTTTTGGCCAACCTGATAGAGAGGAGTGGAAAGGACACAGTGAGCGAGAGAATGTAGATGGCAGGGAGGGTTCTGTCCAGTTAAGGGTGTTCCCTGACCCCAGCCACAGCGGAGAAGGTCACAGTGTGAGCCCCATAGTGGACGTTGGACTCAGTTCTGATTCCTTACTCCTTCCTCTCCTCCATTCTGTCTCAACCGTTAACACATCTATAGTTGTAAATGAATCAAGGTTTTTAATAAAAATCTAGAGTTTGAAAGCTTTTACTTTTATGAGCAAGTTCATGATTTTAAGAGAGAACAAGAAGTACCGGGTCTGAGGCCCCCTCACAGACCAAGGCCGGGGGAAGCAGGCTGGGGCCCCAGAAGGCTCCCACCCAGAGAGCGTCATGGGTTTCTTATCTGGGACTCTGTCTGGCCTGGCATCTCTCCAGGCAGCTCGCTTCTCTCCAGGCACTCCACCCAGCTGCGGATCCGTCTGCTTCGTTTCCATGTGTGAGGTTTGTAGGTTTAGTAACAGGGTCTGGACGGCAGCTTTCATGGTGTTTCCATGGTGTTAGATTACAAGGTTTCTTTGACATCCATGGTCCGGTTTCTGAATGTGTCTCTCAGACATGGTCCTTCCAGAGGTGTCATTAGGAAGTGACTCCTGTGCACTAGAATCTTGAAGATGCTCCTCTTCAGTAGTTTGGGAAACAGCACGGGAAATACGCTTGTAAATCTTCCCTTAAACTGGTCAAAGGTGAGCATTCCCACTGCCTTTAAAATGGAGGGATGGGTTTTAGTGCAGTATTTTATGTTGTTATTTTAAAATTCAAAATGTTTTTTTGTTCAGTAGAGAGCATTCTGGGCCTCAGGGTTTTCATCTCGGGAAGGAGAGGGACAGCCTGCTTTCTTCAAAGACGATTGTTTTGAGAATGGGAAAAGTAATGAATTAACACGCTGTGCTTAGAACTGTGCTTGCGACAAGGAAAGCATCCAGGAAGCGGTAGTAACAGTTACCACAGTGACAGGTAGTGATCACACATGGAGGGGCTCCTCCCTCCCACTCTGTGTGATTTGTCTGCCTCGACTTACCGTAGATAAAGGTGTTCAGCAGGATGCAGCTGTGGGGGGGGGGGAAGCAAGATACTCCTTCATTTCTCCATGCCTTTGCCCAGTGCTCCCTCTGTCGTTCCTGTGCTTGTCCTCACCCGTGCAGACTCAGCGGAGCTTCCTTCGCAGTGTGAGGCCCCCTCTCTGTGCTTCCAGGCCTTCTGTACCTGCGCAGTCTGTATCGGTCAGTCACCTGGTACCAGGTGACATCCAGGTGTTGATTTCCCTGTCACAGGCGAAGCTTTGCAGACTCAGTGTGGTGCTTTAGTGAACACTCTTAAAGGCTGGTTGATGGAGTGCGTGCAGTGTTCACTGAAATTGTTTTTAAAGGCAATATCCTGGTTATGAAGTTTGCCAAATATTCGACCCTTGAAGCAGACTCTCTCAACAATAAGATGCCAAAAGTAAAACAAAGGCTTCTCCTTCGTGACTAAGTGTGAAATAGCGGCAGTGCCGTTATGTTGGGTAGTGATAGAACTGAGCTCTGGTCTGGGACGCACCTTTTACTCATTGGACCACCCACCCGAAAAATTGAGGGCACTGGATCCCTCAGGGAGAAAATAAATTTGTTCTTTAATGATTTCCAGTGTCTTCTATAGCTGAGGCATCAACTTCTTATTAGCTTCCCTCTCGGGCCTCGTGCTCGGGTGGTGGTTGATAGAATAATGGTCATGTGTACTCTTATCATTCTGCACGACCATGAAGCTGGTTTAAATGGATTTCATTGCGCTTTCAAAAGAGGGCTTTCCTATGGATGAAGGGCAATGGTGGGAGAAAACATCTGGAACCCATCGAAATGAACTAAGCTGTCATTTGTGTTGGTGGCATTTGAAACTGCTGGGATCAATACCTCCTCTATGAAGACCTGAAGCCTTGACGGACATTTGCCAAATCAGAAACCAAAATATTTTCTCACTGCACTGGTCCGTCTCGAACGTTTCTCCTGGAAAATCTCAGTCGTTCCATGAAGCGGTGGTTTTCTGGAATAACCCTCCCTGAACAGTTGTCTGTGGAACTCTTTGTTGGAGCGCCTGCATGGCACGTGAGCACATAACTTCATTTGACACAGTCTTTAAGAGGAAACCAGAAATCTCACGGACTGGACCCATTCATTATGTATACACCCAAACCTGCCAGCTGGTCATTTTCTTCATCTTCCACGTGAGAGTGTGGTGGTTATGACCCGAGAGTGCCGCTTTCCTCAGCCCTGCAGGCCCCCCTCAAATGCCATCCTTGTGAAGCTCTGCCGGATCCTTTTCTAACCCCCGTGTTGTTTTCTCTGGAAAAGGAGCCGTGTCCTCACCAGCGCAGGGGCCGCCTCCTACATGGCCGTGTGGCCCACCTGGCAGCGAGCCCAGCCGTCTCCTGTCCCAGCTGGACTCCTCCTTCACCGCATAAAAGCAGCCATTCCGTACGGTGCTGTCTCTGACGTTTGGGGCACACATGACTTCTGTCAGTGCCTTTACTTCTCCCCATTCCGATAGACAGCAAAGGCCGGACTATTTGAAAGACACGTGCTTGGTTATCTTGTTCTTGGTATTTGTCTGGTCAGAGGTAGTAACCCAGGCTGGAGCTCTGGCTTTCGGGTAGTTTTGCCAAAAATAGTGGTGTGATCTTGAACGAATTGTGGCGTTCTCTTTGGGTTTCCATTTCTTAATTTGTAACTTTGGTGGTGGATTAAACGGCATTTAGGGTGTCTTTCAGCTATGAAGCTCAATGATTCTATGCAGCAATAAGAGTATAAGAAAGCCGAGCGAGAATTTTATAAAAATTTAAAGTACTGTATTTGTAGTGTGCTATTGTGCTCACTGGCATTTGAGTGACAGAGTGGCAGGGTGACAGGTGACCCTCACCTGGTACCAGGCAGGAGGGCAGGGCCAGGGAATGTGTTGGGTCTTGATGAATCCAGATTGAATCCTGATGAAACCTCCTCCAGATTGCTAGGAGGTTATCTGTGATCTCGGGGGCTGTGGATAACATTATAAGCATATTAGTAGTGAATGAGAACAGGGAAAATGTCAATCAACTGAGAAATATGTTTTGTAATAACTTAACAAAGAAGTATTTCTATCTTTTCAATAACAGCCATTTCCTAAGCAATACTAACAGGCCCTGTTTTGTTTAGTTCTGTTACAGCTTTCCATGTAATTGCAATTTTAAAATTGCCTGTCTTTAAAAATTTAGGGATGTCACTGAATCCAACTGTCCCAAGTTCCACCTGAGGCCTTCCTCTAAGTGTGTGAGGGGATTGAGTCTAGAAGGGTGCTTGACAGTTGCGGATGTCTTGGTGTCTGTTGAGAAGAGAGTGTCATGGCACTGTGGCATTTCTGAAGAGCTGTCTGTCACAGAAACTAGATTTTGAGGGCTTGATAAATCTCATTAGTTAGAAAATTCACTAAAGCTTGAATGGTGTAAACAGAGATGGCAGCCAGCGCTTGGCATGTTCAGCAAACCGATAAACGGGTAGTGCTGGAAATGGAGGGGCGTGCCCACATTTTGTTGTCAACATCAAATAACACCTTGTATAATGTTTTTATTGTCTAAAGGAAAGCCTGTCAACCTTTATAGAGTGCATTAAAAATTCTTTAATAATCTCAGAGTGCAAAGGTACATTCGATGTCTGTGTGCAGAAGATATAACAGACTTTAGAAGTGTATAACTAATCGTGATACAGACACGAGGATTTCTGTTCACATGCATGTATTCAAGATGCTGTGGTACCAAACCACAAGCCACGCTCTGTCACTTTAATAGTCGTCATGTATCAGTAAGCCTTTTAGAACAGAGTAACCTTTAGAAATCATCTCATTAGACCCATTTTTTTAGAAGAGAAGCTTAACGTTTTGGGGAAGGAACATGACCAGCTTTAATTTCCTGTCATAGGAGTTAACAGCAAGCTTAGCTAGGACTAGATCCCAACATCCTTTGCTCTAGACCTTTTTTTCTTTTCTCTTGCTTAGAAGGTAGAAAACTATGAGAATCACATCAAAAAGCCAGGGAATGTTTCAGATTTGCGGTGGGAATGGAAACTAAACCTATGAATTTTTGGATTTAGCAAAGGCAAGGCCACTTCATAGCTTGTGGATGTTCAGAGCTTGCCCGGAGGAGGCAGGACTTGACATTCGGACAGTGGCCTGCAATTGCAGCTTCTCACGTCGGCTAAAGCAGCTGGTGTCCCCTGCCCAAAGATAAATGGGCCTTTTCCGAATGAAGTGTGAGGAGAGGGTTGAGGATGTCATATATTGGGTTGGCCAAAAAGTCTATATGGTTTTTTTTCCCCCCTGTAAAATAAAAGATACAGTTTTCATTTTCACCAATAACTTGAATGATTTGGATGTTTTGAGTATGTTGGCTGTCTCCCGCTGTTGGCTTCTAGCAGGTAGAGGCCAGGGGCGCTGCTCAACATCTTCCAGTGCACAAGACAGCCCCATGGAGAAGAATGATTTGGCTAAAATGTCAATAGTACCAAGAAACTTCGCAAACGACTTCATTTGACACGTTTGATCAGTCACAGCACCTTCTCCATCCATTGCTCAAATCTTTTTTGTGTTTCAGTTGTGTTTTTGCCTTTCTTGAAATAAAGTATAATATGCTGAAAACATTGCATATTTTCTTCCATCTTCAATATGAAAACATCTGCACAAAAATCCACCAATTTTGATACGGTTTTTTTTTATTTTAAACACATGCTGATATGACAGCTGTCACAATGAAATCTAACAAAATTGTTTTGAATGAAGTTAAAGACAGCTAAGCACTACCAGAGCCATCTTACAGAAGAAACCAAATGAACTTTTTGGTCGAACCAATACACTATTTGAACTGAAAAGAATCCTAGAAACAATTTAGTTCACCCCTTCATTTTGTATAAGCTTTGTCTTGCCTTTCTGTCCCAAATATGTTTTTGTCAGTAATTGTTTTAAAAAGAAGCAACTGACATCTTCAAAGTCTGTTGACTTCTATTAATGATAAACGAAATAATTATAAAGTGAATCTGGAAATACATGCTGTTGTGATTATACGCAAGGTAATGGAGCAGGTTAGTCACGTGCCCGTAGAGACGGTCGTGGCAGCCCTGAAGGGTGTTCCATCCTGAGGCGATTGTGCGGGCTCTGCAGTGTGCCCTCGGTCCTGATGGCACTCACCGACAGCCTTGGCAATGACAGCAAAGCGACCAAGGGAAGGATGTTTACTGTCTGGTCAAAAACAATATCATCCTTCAGCTGTGGTCTGCAGTCTGGTTTTCAAGCTCCGTGTCTTTGTTACTGAATTATTCTGCGGGCTTTTGCAGGTATATGCAAGCAGGCAGGAACTTGTGTGGGGGGGGTGCAATGCTGAGATGGGGAAGGCTTCACCTGCCCAGTTGTCATTGTCGCAGTGTCTCCCTCCATCCTAACTCATCCTAAGGGAACGACTGAGCAGAGGCCATGGGCACGTTCATGTTCCCTGTGAGCCACTCACATTATTCAGCTCAGGAAGTCAGCTTCTCCCTCCTGTGCCCCTCCCACCCCTCACCCCTTCTCTATCCCTACCCTTGCTTAGTATATATTTACTTTTCAAGATGAAAGTTCATCTAGTGAGTGCTTCATAGGGATTGGTTTAAAATATTTTACTTCATAAAGGAAAAAATGCATCGCTGGTTTGGATACGTTGATTCGGGCAGCAATGCCTCCTAGTTTTAGCTATACATGCTTCATGTTGCCATTGGGCATTCCTTTATTTCTTTCTCTTTCACCTGGGCTTCTGGAAATTTGTTAAGCTAGCATGAGGTTGAGATGTGGCTCACAGCTAGCAGCTAGCCTGCCTGGGCCCTCTTCTATACTTGTTTTGCAGGTTAGCAAACTCAGCCGTGCAGGTGATCGACTGGTCTCTCAGACCTCATGCAACGGGAGGTGTGGCAGCATTATCCCCTGCAGGCTGGAGGGAGAAACGGCTGGGGACCTACTTGTTGTTCGGTGTCCAAAGGAGGCTTTCCTGGAAGGAGCTGTCTTGTAGTTTAATCATCTCCCCACATTTTCTCTTTGTCATATTTTAGTCTTGGAGAGTCGGTTACCAGGATCCTGGAAGTAAGTTTCAAAGGGTGGCTCATCCATTTGTAGGTTTAATTGCTGAGATATGCATAAACTCTGCCCTCTGGAATTATCCTTGAAAACTTGGAAACTTGAACTTGAGCCTTTTGGCTGTGGGTGTTTTTGCTGAGAGAACAGAATTGCATGGACAGCATTACAGCGGGCCTGTGTATCTGCTCCTGGGGTCTGCATTGTTTTGGGGGGTGCATCTCTGGTTGGGCTCAGTATTTTGGGGGCACTTGCTTCCTGAGCACCACAGTAGTGACGTGGGGGGAGGAAGAGGAAGAACACAACAGAAGGAATAAAAGGGATTGTTCCAGAACATAGATTCTCAAAATTCAGGGCATCATAATATCCTGGAGGGCTTGTTCAAACCCAGGTCTCTTGGTCCTACCCTTTCAGGTTCTGACTGGAATCCGGAATTGCCTGAGAATTTTTATTTCTGAGACGTTTCTGGGGATTTCCTATTGGTGAAAGGACACAATAATGGTGGTTTTCAAACCTTTGAAATGGGAGTTTTCTCCCCCCCCCCAAAACTATATGTTGTATGAAACTTCGAATTCAAAAGAGATGATAAACCGGGACTATGCTGGCTAAAGCAGAGGTAGAGGACAAAAAGACTCATGTGTCCTTTCGTCTTTCTTACTCCCCTGGGGTGGAGATGGGAGAGGTCCCCCCCGACCCCACCCCGTGCCCCTCTGAAGGACCTCTAATACAGTCATGAGGGCAATGGTGTAGAGATGGCTTCTAAGGCCCCTTGCATGGGTAACTTTCTCTTTGATTGTGTGTGCTTGAAACTGTTGAAAGAATCTGACCAAAAGACTTACCTTTAAAAAAAAAAAGATTTTATTTATTTTTAGAAAGAGGGAGTAGGAGAAAGGAAGAGAAACATTAATGTGCGAGAGAAACATTGATTGGTTGCCTCTCACACGTCCCCATCCTGGGGCCTGGCCCACAACCCTGGCATGCGCCCAGATTGGCAATCAATCTGGCGAACTTTCAGTTCACAGGCTAGTGCTCAACCCACTGAGCCTCACCAGCCAGGGCAGTACTTAACTTTTTTTTTTAGTACTTAACTTTTTAATATAAAAAATATGTTTAGAATATGTGGGTAGGTGGGAAGTCCCTGAGTTTAAGACTTTCATGGGAACATAAAAGACTTGTAGCACTTTCCAGGCAGAAACGGGGAAACGGTAGGAAGAAAGGAAACGAGAGATGATTTGGGCAGCAGTGGTGCGCCTTCCTGCCTTGCACTCGGCAGGTACGTGTAATTGAGTTGAAATAATTTAACCTGTTCTCCCAAGTCTGGTGGTCAAACCCGAGACTGCATCTCCTAATTCTTCCTGGAATCTTGGCCAGAAAATGGATACGAGGGAGAGCAGTAGTGTCAGTGTTTCAGTAGAAGGAATGAAAGATGTCAGTAAGTCCCGCGTGTGTGCAAAGACAGTGTCTGCCAGCTGCTGTTGGCTCCTTTCGTCGCTGTTTTCAGAAGCCCTAAAATCAGGGAGATGGTGGTTTCCACTTGACTTTGGTCCTCAATGATTCTCTTTTCTGGGTTTTTTGAAACCTTTTTTTTTGCTCTTCTTTCTTAGCTCATTGTCCTTACAAGAAAACATCTGAATAGAAGCAACCTAAATACCCATAAACATGGAACAGTCTCTGTGGTATGTGAAGGAAATTCAGGTGCAGAACACTGTTTCCTGAACGCAGCCTTTTGCATAAAGCGGTGGTTTTTGAATGACGAGTCACAGGTAGTGACATTGATTCAGTGGGTCAGGTTAATTTTTTTTTTTTTAAACTCTAGAACTAGGAAGAAACTTAAAAAAATTTCAGTAGCTTTTGACTTTTTTTTTTTTTTTTTAAATCAAGAACCACACTAAGACACATACAAGGCAGACTAGCAAAGCATAACATGGATTAGAGCACAGCTGGCAAACACAAGGCCCACGGGCTGAACCCGGCCCTCCACCGTGTTTTATCTGGCCCAGCCCCTTGTTTCTACCCGGCGACAGCACCAAGCTCTTGCTTAACTGTTAGGGAGTAGTTACATTTGTGCAGTCTTAAAGTTACATTTGGCCCTTTGAAGGCACTGTGAGGCTGATGGGGTCCCCGGTGAAAATGAGTGTGATGCCCCTGGTTTAGAGAGTGTGTAACGTACTGCACCTAGTGAAGATAGTTATTGTTTCTTAAAACTGTTTTTTTAGTTTAATGTATTAATTACATACATATCTCTTTGGTTATGTGTATATGTGTGTGTATATTGTATATGGTGTATTAGGGTTGTCCAGAGAAAGAGCCGATTGGATGTACGGAGGTACAGGAAAGGTTGTATTGCAAGAAACTGGCTCGCGTGCCTATGGAGGCTGGCAAATCCCAAATCTGCAGCGTGGGCAGACAGCCTAGAGACCCAGGAAAACTGGCGGCCTGGATGCTATCTGAAGGCTGTCTCCTGGAGAACTCCCTCCTGTTCCTCGGGCAGGTCTTTTTATTCTATCCAGGCCTTCAACTGATTAGATGAGGTCCACCTGCATCATGGAGGACAATTTGTTTTACTCAGAGGTCACTGATTTCAGTGTGAATCTCATCCCCAATGACCTTCCAAGTTGACAAAATTAGCCATCACATACAAGTATGCTAAGTTACAAGGCAAAATATGTCTTATATATACAGGTATATCTATATGGATCTATGGATCTATGGATCTATGTTCCTAGGGTGGGTGGGTAGATGGATGGATAGACAGACAGATATCCTGGAATGTCTCTGAAGGGCACACAGAATGGGCCGCAGTCTTAGCTGTAGCACAGCTTCTCAGTCTGGGGAGAGAGGCCCCTGAGGGACTTTTCTAAAATATGAACATCTCTGCTTCTGTCCTTCCTTTCTTTCCTGCTTCTCCTTCAAGGTGAATTTTACAGCTGGGGGTGGAGCGAAACAGAGAGCAGTGTAGTTTTTTAAAAAGTTTGATGGATTGAAGCAAGAAAAGAAAGAAGCTCTGAGAGTGGCATTTGAGGTGTCTGCCCGCAGATGGGGGGCCGATGAGCAGGCGGGGCCAGTGGGCTCCTCGGAGCTCCTGCAGGGGCACTGGTACCCGATGCTCCCGGCAGGGAACAGACTCTCTGATGTTTGCTCTGTTCTTCACCACACGGAGGCCACCGCGGCTTTGCCCACGCTCCACACTTTACCCAGACGCTGACGTGCCTGCTGAGTGATGCACATCTGTGTGCCGGTGGTGCCTGTGCTCCGTGTCACCTGTGCCATGTGCTCCTGGGGCCCCATGACCATCTCTAAAGTTTTACAGATGTGTTTTTTTTTTTTAAAAAAATTATTTTTAGAGAGAGGAGGAGGAGAGGGAGAAAAACGAGGTGAGAGAGAAACACCGATCGGACTGAGCACGCAGCCCAGGCATGTGCCCTGACTGGGAATGGAACTGGCTACCTTTTGCTTTGCGGGATGATGTCCAACCAACCGAGTCACACTGGTCAGGGCTACAAGTGTGCTGTTATAACAGATTTGTAAAAATACTGTAGACGTACCCTTTGAATCACAGCCGGCCAGCTTTGCTCGGGTGACATTTTCCTAGAGACAAGGGACTGCTGTGTACATAGTTCAACGGATTGTCCATTTTCTTAAGCCTGAGAAAGGTAAATATTATTAATTTTTTTGCCCTGGCTAGTAGTCATTTAGTTAGAGTGTCATCTCCATATGCCAAGGTTGCAGGTTCAATCCCTGGTCAGGGCACAGACAAGAATCAACCAATGAATGCATAACTCAGTGGAACAACAAATCAATGTTTCTCTCTCTCCCCCTGCCCCTTCCTCTTTCTCTCTAAAATCAATAAATACATTTTTTTAAATTTTAAAATTTAATTAACTTTAAATTAAAAAATTTCCAGCCCTCATTAATGTTGGGTGAGCACTCTATGACATGGAGTGACAGGAGAAGTGATTCCTTAGGTAGATCAGGTGGCCACTTGTAAGACATCGTTGTCATGAGGAGGCGGGCCTTTGTTCTGGAACTGACATTAGTTAGGGGACTTTTGGACAGGTGATCCTTTTGTCTGGGCTTTAGCTTTTGAATTAGAAACTCTCTCCCTTGGGCCTGCATCCCAAGAGTGTCTCAAGTTCTAAATCAAACAGACTGAATTGAGATCGTGTGCTTCTCAGATTTTTACCATATAAAGATAATTGGGTGTGAAATAATTTACTCTGGACACCAAACAGTCACTGCAGTCACTCAGGACTGAACTGAGAAACACCTTGTCTGTGTCCACTTCCTATCGACCTGCCTTGCTCCTCGGAGGTGTGTGTGATAGTTGTTTGCTTTATGACTGCTATATAATTCAAACATGTGCTAAGCATAATTTTAGTTCCTTTGGGCTCACCCTCAGTTTTTGTACTTTATCTGGCTCTGAGATATCCATTTAATTACAGCTATTTTGATATGTGGCCAACTCACTAAAACCAGTGAACTCTCCCTGGGGAGACAGTAAACTTTTGATGGGCATACCAGAAAAAATGGAACTGTTTTGCAAATGGACACTTTTTCAGGATTATTCTTGTAATTGCACAGAGAAATTGGCAGCCTTTTCAGACTTTTGGAGGGATTCTGGTGGGTACCAAATGGTGCACAGCTACCGTGTGCTTGGAAAATGTTAACAGGAGGCTCAGCTTTTCTCGATGTGTGTTTTGGCTTTTTGAGATAGCTTCCATGCAGGAAGGGCCTTCTTTTAAAACCAAATGTAGACTCTGGCCCTCCGCCAAGAGAAGTATTGTAAATATATCAAGGCTGATACTGTACTGGATTTCTTTATAGAAAGGAAAAAAGGAGTGGTTAATAAGTAACATACAGTGTTTGAGCAGAGCCCGCAAAGTCAAAGAGATCATCTTTCCTTCTGGGCGGTTTATCGCAAACATTTTATGTTCTGATTGTCTCTCCTGCCCCCGGCCCCCACCCCCCAGCATACACACATTGTCCAATTCCGTTTTATACTGTAGTGCAACTCTTCACCTTGGGGCCCTGTTTCTGGTCCTGTCCTTGACTCCGAGCTCACTGAGAAAGACAGAGTTCACAGAGCAGGAGGAGAAAGATACTCCTTACCTATTTTGGTGGCTGCCCGCTTTTGAGCTTTTGATGGAATACGATCTTACAAAAATAAAGTCATTCGACCTTTGTGCTGGGTGGGCAAGAGTGTGGAAAGCAAATCCCCCGAGCAAATCCCCTGAGCAAAGCCCTTTAAATCACGATTCTATAATGCACATAAAGCTATTTCACAGAATTAACCACGACAATTTGTGATGCCTTTGTAGAAATACTTTCTCTCACTCACTCAGCTTCTCCTGCCCACTCAATGCGGACCCCGCCCTAGGGCCCCTCCCGCCTCGCTGCCGCCCCGCCCTGCGCTGGAGGCCCCCCCCCCCCACGCAGTAGATGCTTCCCAGGGCACCTGCTGTGCACCTGGGATTTGAGGTCAGCAGCTCCTTTGACTCTGAAGGTGTGTGTGTTTAGGGAACCCAGGGAGCAGGTGAGAAAATTCCTCTCCACTTATTTCCGTGTTTGATAGCCTCTAAACTCCCCTTTTGGCATCGAGTATTGCCTCTGTTGCTTTAAAGTTTTTGCTTCGGAGAACTCTGTGTTTGGGAAATGGTGTGCTGGGAGAGGTTGAGGGGCTCAAGGGAAGGGAGGAAAAGCAAAGCTACTGCCATGTACTACCTTTCAGGTGTCAGCCCTGGGCTGGGTGCTTTTTAAGTGAAGATTCCCCCTACGACATGAAAAGGATTTTGGAAATCTGTATTGTAGACGAGGATATTGAGGCAGAGAGTTGGGACTGGATCCCAGTTTGTCTGACTTCGCCTCCTTCCTCCCGGCTCTTGTTGCCAGGGGGTGGGGTGTAGAGCCCACGTGCGCTTTACAAGCCGTATGGAGCCCTGAAGGGCTGCCCAGCCCTGACAGCTGGTTAGATTGTCTGCGCTCAGCAGCCCGCCATTAGCATGGATGACGGGTCGTTGACACTTCCCATCAGAAGAGGCGTGAGTCCCAGTCTGGAACAGCTCACAGTCTTTCCAAAGTGCTAAGTAACTGTGATTGAACTTGGATCTAATCATTATTGTGAGGTCAGAACATTTAGATACTGTTAGGTGTTTTTGGTTTTTTTTTTTTAAAACAACTTAGGTGGAGCAGATCATTATTCTGTTTGCTTCGACACAGAGAACGTGCGGACTTTTTCCACAATCCAGGGTTCAGAAAATCTATTTGGACTTAACCTCATGCTATTCCTGTTCTATTTGCATTGACTTTTTTGTCCTTGAAGATATATTTCTTCATCCTTTATCTTGCTTCCTAGGTATATGTTTCATCTCTGTAGCCAGTATTTGTACTCTTTGAGGTCATTGATCTTATCTCTTATTTCTTTATTATCTTTCCTCAATTAGTCAGACAAAGTTTAAATCCTAGGCATCAACTTGGTATTTATTAAGGAATCATTTTCAGTGTTTCTTTTTCCAATTACTGGTTTAAAGATGGAGTTTATACCAAATCGTTTTTGAGTTCCATCTCTTCTGGTTTAATTTAGTAAGCGAGGTGTAGTTCACCCTAGTGACTTTATTCTAATGTAACTGGGCTGCCTTGCTGAGCTTTAATGTGAGCAATTTATAAACATCCAATTCGTGCAACTCCATCACGGGGCAGATGTGACTGGACAACAGTTCTCTGCCGTTTGCATAAGAGGGGGGTGCCCTGGACTATGGTGGGTGGTGTTCCTGTTCTTCTGTTTACTTTTGGTCATTTTGGAATATACATGTACATTTTATTGTAGTTTCCTGTAAGTTTACATTAAATGATTCATTCACGTATCCAGTTTCTTCTACAAGCTATTTTTCTTCTTAAAGCTAAGGGGAAAAAAAGGCATTCTTTCGGCAGGGCCAGACTCACAGAGAGCATTCCAGGGAACATCTGCTTACCTTCCTCTTTCTTCCCCTCACATTCTTCTCCTATCAGACAGGCCTCTCCTCGAAGCTACAGCAACCAGTCCTGCTCCTGTTGCGTTGGAGTAGGAGGGAGCTGTGGCTGGAAGGCTGGGAAGGGAGGTGGGGACAGAACTGGGAAGGTCTTGGAAGTGTGGTTCTGACATATGGGCTCAACGGGGTTTGTAACTGGGAGGTGATGGTGGGTTGGGGTATGGGCTGGGGCTGCACCAGGCCACTGCAGGGGTCCTGGAGGTCTGGGGGTGGGGGTCTGCACCTGATGGGTATGAGAGAGGATGGAGACCTAGCCAGGCTGGGCAACTGGCTAGGTATGGGGGTGAAGTGTAGGGAAGAGTAAATTCTGGCACTGGACATTCAAACCGGGGTACCTGTGATGAAGATGCTGCTCCTGCCTGACCAGTGTGGCTTAGCTGGTTGGGCGTCATCCTGTGGAGGGAAAGGTTGCTGGTTTGATTCCCACCTAGGGCACATGCCTGGGTTGTGGGTCTCTCCTCTTTCTTCCTCCCTTTCCCTCTATAAAAATGAATAAACAAAACCTTTTTTTAAAAAAAAGATGGTATTCCTAAGGTTTTGAGCCAGTTTGGGTTTCATCCTGTTGATTTCTGGTTATCAGGAGGCTTTTCTGAGAAATATCCCATGAAGAGTTAGAAGTCTGGAGCTCAAGAGAGAGGTCTTGGCTGGATATACTGATGACTTCAGCTCCTTGAGGTGATTACTAACCCCTGTGGAAGAATGGTATTGTCACGGAAGAGGATGCAGAGAGGGAAGAGAAAAGGACAGAGATGCAACTTTGCCGTTTGCTTAATTTTTGGAAGTAAAATAAGAAAGACGAGGAGGCAGAGAGAGTGGCCCAGAAAAGGCTGCCAGAGAAGGGAATTAATTTCCTGAGTGCCGCGAAGGGTGGGAGGTGAGGGGCAGTTTTCACAACTTACGTGTCAGCTTGTCAGACTGGCAAAACCTTTAGAAGTGACAGTACCTTCTGCTGGCAGGAATGCTGGGAGAGGCTGCAGGGAAGCGCCATTGTTAAAAGAGTGGCGAGTCTATTAAAATGTAAAAGGCACATAGCCTTTGACCCAGCAATTTCGCCCAGGGCCTGACCTCACGGAAGTAAAAGCAGCTGTGTGCTGTGTGTGTACAGGAATATTCATTGCAGCATTGTTCCTAGTGGCACAGAACCCGGAACAAAGTGAGTGCCTTCTGTTGGGGAATGGTTGGATAGACTGTGGCGCATCCATGCCCTGAATTTCTATACCGCTGGACTTGGAAGGCTTCCCACGAGAAAAAAGAGGAGGCAAGGAACCACGGATGCTAGGATCTTGTTTTAGGACAACATAAAATGATAAAAAACAACCTCTGGGTTAATGCTGCCCTGGCAGAGGGAGAGACGTGGGCACCGTTGGAGGAGGCAGACGGGAGGTGAACAAAAACTGCTTCCGGAAGGGCCCATGCACGTCTGTGTGCAGACTTGGGGAAGGGCGGTCTCCAGAACGTGCTGGGTCAGTGCGTCAGAGTGTGGCGGTGCAGCGACTTTACTTTCTTCCTTACGTCTTTCCTGCGTTGGCTGCGAATGAACCAGAAGAGTCCATTGCATTGGAAACTGTTCGGAGAGGCGCAGGGAATGGAAGCTCCGTGTCTCGCTGTCAGGGATGGTGGCAAAGTAAAGATAAATGGGGGCCTGCTTTTTGAAAAGACATTTTGAGGGACAATCTTTGGGGACCACAAAGAATGGAAATGGTGGCTGAAGACAGGGAAAGGCTCATGCAGTGCAGGGGAAGCTGGGTGGGTTGGGGAGTACGGGGGGTGGGGGGGGACCTAGACTCATCGAGATGCAGATGGAAGATGCCCGGGGAGTGAGCACGTGATTCTGCAGGGTCTCCTCGGACTCAGGCCATGGCCCTAGCAGTGAGACCCCCCGAGGTGGGCAGGAGGGCCAGGTGAAGAGAGAGAAAGATTTCAAGGTTTAGAGGAAGGGAGTTGAGGGACTATGATTTAAAAATATTATGGGAGGCAGCATTGTTGGCTGAGCTGATGTGGGTATGTGCAGGAAGCTTGGAATAGCCTCTGTGGGGAGGGATAGCGAATTACACCTCAGGAAAGAGAAGCTACAGGGAGGTTCTGGTGAAGGTAGAGAACTAGAATTCCTGGTCCTCTCCCCGCTGCTAGTAACTCTTACAGGCCATGTGCACAGGCACCGGCTAGTCCAGGAGCAGAGATGGCAAGATGGACTTTGGCATTGACTTCTGGTGTGGAATAATACGAAAATTATCCTTGAAAATTAAGGGAGTAAGGGGCTTTAGGTTGATAATGACATCATCATGGAAATGGCTGGGCATAAATGGTGTCCAGCTGATAGAGGGACACAGGCGGGTCAGAGCGTCGCTCAGGAAAGGGCTGAGGGCCGGGGAGGGAGACAGCAGGGAGGGAATGGAACTAGGGGAGCTGTGTCCCTGAGAGTCTGAGATCTCGGAGCGGTAGCTTCCGTGCTTGATGCCTGACCTGACCTTACTTCATGTTATTGTCCTAGAATGTCACTGACTTCCTGTGCCCCGACACAGATGAAGTCCAAACTTGGCCTGACTTTTTAAAGCCTCTTTAGGATTTCTCATGGAGTCTCTGCGTTGGCCTGATTGGTTTTGTCATTGCCCCTCCAAAAGCCCGCTCTGCGTCGGTGCACCTCCAGACCTGGGTTGTCCACGTTGGGAGCCACTGGCCACACGTGTCCAGTGCGACTCAGGTGTGCTGATAGTATAAAATACACATGAGGGCAAAAACCACGAAAAAGCAAATGAACCTACCTTATCAATAGTGTTTATGTGGTTTAAACATTAAAATGATAATTTGGACGTATTGCCTGAAAACCTGTTATTGAAATTAATTTCACTTGCTCCTTTTTACTTTTATCAATGTATTTTATTTCTGTCGGGGAGCGCCGCTCTTGAGTTCTGTTGGGGCAGTTTTCTCTGGATCCCTCCTCAATTTCCATTCATTTATCCACGTCTCACCCACTTTCAGAGGACAACTCTTCTGCTGTGTGTGACAGCTATTGGCTTGACTCTTATCATTTGTTCTTGGATTTTGTGGGGAGCGGGGCAGGTTTCCTATCCTCTGTCTTGATCTGGAATCACCTTGTCTTATCTCCCTGACCGGAGGATGAGCTGAGCATTGCCCTCACTAGACTGTAAGCCCCTTGAGGCCAGGATTGATAACGTGACTTTTCCCTGGCCTCTGCAGTATCTGGGTTCTGTCCCCGAGAGGAGCTCAAACGTTTGTTAAATGAATACATACATGACATATTTGCATTTGCACTGGTCTTAACAAAATGTACAGGGCCCGGCAGAAGTAATGCCTACTTGAGTGTGCCTGGCAGGGTAGTAATGTGGGTGTAATAATCCATGGTTTTCATTTGAACATTTCACCTAAAATGTCATATGGTGTGCTTGAGTGTGATATTGTTATATCACAGAATCACATGCTTAAAATTTTGTAATAAACAAGAGGCGTTATTTGTGCTGGACCCTTTACTTTAAACTCTAAATTGGTCATATTACACTACCTGTATGTTTTCTATTTCTTCAGCATCCCCTGAATTACGAGGAGTGAAGGCTTACTGAAGTTACTGTATGGTGACTGCTTAATCACAAGCTCCCATTAGTGAACGTTAGAACTGATGAGGGTTTTTAGCGAAGCGTTGCCAGGCCTGACTTGTGTGGTGGTCTGGGTTTGGCTCTGCAGCTATGGATATGTATAAAGGGAATTCATTTTCATACCCATCTTAGGTTTCCCCATTTTGGGCTTCTGTTTTGAAGACGTGGTTTTTTTAAACTAGGGCATTGAGAGGGAAGGAGGAACCCTGTGACCGCCTCCTGTTTTTTCCTGGCGGATGAATTTACTTTATTTTGAAGTCTGCCATCCTTTCTTTTTGTTCACGATGTCTGACTGGGACTTGGATCTACATACAACCACTTCAGGAAGTGGACTTTGGAGCAAACTCTTAGCCAAGGGGCCTCTCGGCTACAGATGCTGCCTGTACCTGGCACTGGGCGCGGTTTGGGCCAAGCCTCAGCCTGAAGGAAAATCCGAGGTGCCAAATTCTGCCAAAATGCAGATTGTTGAGGGGCTTTTATGATCAGAAGCAAAGTTCTTAGGAAAATTTGCAGTTTCATAGCCGAGAGTTTGTCTTTCCATAATGGACCTCTGTCTTCTCAGCTGCGTGCTCTGCGAGCGGGAGCTAACGCATGCTGGCATCGCACCACGTCCGCGCGTTCTCTGCTGCCTTTGCAGCCGCGAGGCTCTGGGTGGTGTCCTGGCCTGAAACCAGCTGTGAGTGAATGGTCTCAGGTGGCCAAGCAGAGACGAAGAGGTAGTTGAAGCTGGATAAAGGCAGATGTTATCCATCATGCTTTGGAGGCTGCTTCTTGGGGGCAATGTCCTCATTTCTGTCGACACTCAGCAGTGATGAGGTGGAGCCCCTTCTGAACGTGAATACTTTTGTGCTTTTGTTCATCACATTTAGAAGTCCTAACCGGAGCGTTCGATTAATTGCCCTGCTTCACAAACCACTTACAGAGCTGCAGGTCGCTGGTTGGCACATTGCTTTCTCTGGAGAAAGTGTTTCCAGACCCTGCTTCATCATTGACCGTAGTGTATCATCTTGTTGACCTCGAAGGAGCCTGCTGATGTAGGGCTCTCTCTACCAGGCACTTTCTGAACACCTCATTCAACTCTGCGTTTCTCTAGGACAGATTCCCTTTCAGTCTGCGGAGAGGGGCACAGGGCTCAGAGAGGGAGAGGAGTTCCGCTGTAGAGCTGGGTTTGGACCCTGTCCAATTCCAACGCTCTTCCCCTTTGGACTGTACCATGCTGTTACCTACGGCTTCATGATTCTGGGAAAGTACTCATTGCTGCTGTGCTCTGGTCAGAGATGAGCCACGGGAGAACAGAAGTGAATTTTATATTTGCTTTCTGAGAATTGAAAGCAGTCTAGAATAACTGCTTTTCTAACTAAGATTTAAGTACTGATATCTGAACCAGTGATGATAAGAACTAAGAGATTATAAGAGAAATGAAACATGATATTTTTAATCTCATGAATTTCCAGACCCCCCAAATTTCCTGCAAGAAATCGTGCATGTTTTTTTTTTTTTCCTGAGCGTGTCATAGAAGCTGGGGTTAGGCACTGTCATTTGGTGGCTGATGGACAAATTCTCTTTGATTACTTCACTATTTTTGCTTTATAGGAAAAGAAGATTCTATTCCTAAATTGCTGTTCTATTTAGGTCTTCAGGGGTGGGATTTTGTAAATTTGCTATTATAGTAGACCAAAACCTATATATAGAGACACTCAAATTAAATGTGGTATAAATCCATGCCTTTAAAAAAAAAAAAAAAAAAAGCAATTACTACGTTTGAAAGCCAAGCTATAAAAAGAAAGTGAAATCATAGGAGAGCCGAGACTGGATTTCATTTTACTAAGCAAATGGCCCACACTTTCCCTTTTGTGTCCTGCAGTGGCAGCGTGGGGAATGCAGATGTTTCAAAATTAGGATCATAGACATTTATAGGAGGCCGAACATTGGAGACCGTCCCTGTAAATGCTCATTCAGTGCAGGAAGAGACAGCTCTGGAAGGGTACAGTGCTTGGAAACCCTGCATGTGCCTTGCTAACTGTCATTGTAGTCACTGAGCATCTCATAGAACATGTTTTTTTTTAGATTTAATTAATTTATTTTTGGAGAGAGGGGAAGGGAGGGAGAAAGAGAGGGAGAGAAACATCGATCTGTTGTCTTGGCCTGCTGCAACCCAGGCATTGCTCTGACTGGGAATTGAACCAGCAATCTTTCAGTCTGTGGGACGGTGCCCAACCCACTGAGCCACACCAGTCAGGGCTAGAATCTGTTTTTTTTAAAAAGGAGTTTGTTAGTTAATCTGTGCTCATATGCATTGTGATATTTTTCCTTTATAGTCAAATTTAATTTTCTTGAAAATGTGCGTATCTTTGGCCACCAAAGCTAGACTAGTACCTGCCAACTGTGCCAATCACATTGAAAAACTGATTTCAATACACACAACAAAGGCATGTGAGCACCTTCCCTCCCCTCCTTCCACCCATCCCCTCCAAAGCAAAGAAGGAAGGAAAGAAACGTTTTTGGAGCCTGCGGAAAAGTGCTTGGACCTTTCGCTGTGAAGTGGCTGGAAGTGAGCCTGTTCTGGCAAGTCTGAGAGCTATGAACATCCAGTGTTAACTGGCCTGTATGTTTCTCAGTAATCCCACTGCAGAAACATAATGGGCTGCTTTTACAGTTATTTCTTGCCCAGAGGTGCCTCGTAGCCCTGCTGGAACTCTGATAATGATAGGTTGGATTTCCATGTGGAAACATAAAATAGCTTCAACCCATGCATTTGGTCTGAAAAAGCTACATGGCTTTGACAAGGTACAGTACTAGATAAAAAAAGAACTTCTAAGGAGAGGAACATTGAAGACCTGGGTATGCTGTCACGTCACAAAATGTTAAACAGTATCCCCTCCGGGACGTGTCCGGCCGGAATTTAAAATGATCAAGGTCTTTGTTTATTCCTCGGCAAATACAAATGATCTTGGTGTTATTTCTGACTCACTTTCCCTAAGTTCTTCCCCAGGTTTCCATGAAGAATCATCCTTGTGCAGTGGGAATTGAGTGTTTCTCCCTTTTTTTCCTCAGCATGGGGGTAAACTGTTCCAAGGCTAAGCAGTTACTTTTCTTGGCAAAATTCACAGTGGTTAACCGTCATGTTCTGAAGGAAACAGAGCCCTCCAGAGCACTGGGGGAGGACTGGGGACACTCAGTGGCAGGCTGGTGGCTTTGAGGGGCTGAGTCATCTATGACTCAGTGGCAGCCTCTGTGGCCCCTTGGCCCCAGGGCCCGCCTCTGGGTGTGGAGAGGCAGGGCCTGGGCTCTCCTGTGAGAACTTGAAAGCTAAAATGTACTACTGTGATTCTGACTTGGTTTAAGCGTGGGCTCACTGTGGGTTGGGGACTCGGTGGGAAGCTGTAAGCAACTGAACCACACCTTCTGGCTTTGGTGATGTCTGTGATTTAGGAGACATCAGGAGCTGTTCCACCGAGCAAGGGGCGGGGAAGAAGAAACACTTGGTGGTTCTGACATCAGTTACTGTGTCCATCTTTTCTCTACTCACCGGAAATGCCATCTTTATCTTATTCCAAGTCTCCGTATACCTTGTATCTATTTCTGGACTTTTAATAGTAGCAAACTATTAAATTGTAATTTTTTTATGGACTGTTTTACCATTTGATAGGGTAAATACACTCTAGTTCTTTCTCTGAAAAAATTATGTCTGTGTGTGTGTGTGTGGCTATTCTATAAAGTTATTCTTCTAGATGAACTTCAGAATCAGCCTGTCACATTGTTTTAAAAAATCTCTTTGGGATTGAACTGTAAGTACAATAGTTGAAGCAGAATTTACCTCGTATTGATTTCAATCTTCCTACCAAGTAGCATAGAATGTTTCAGAATATTTTTTAGGTCATCTTTATGTCATTTAGTAAAATTTCTATAGATTTTAAATATAAATATTACACATTATTGTTTTTCCCTAGTTATTTAGTATATTTTGCTGGTGATAAAAAGGATTTTTCCCCTCAATTTTTTCATTGGTTACTACTAATATGTAGACGGAGCCTACTGATATTGCACACTATTATTTGGCCCTCTTACTGAACATGCTTAGTAATTTTAACAAACTTTCAGTTGACTGCCTTTGATTTTCTAAGTTGACAATCATATCTATTAAAGTAGGAACAATATTTGTTCTTCCCTTCTTGTTTATTGTATTTGGGTTCATGAGATGAATTGGTAAGATTTTTATCATTTCTCTACACTTAGGAACTGCATGTAGCGCAAAGATTGAAGTGGAGTTTATGTTACTTTACAATAACTTTCTAAAATCGCAGGGTTTGGGAAAGCAGGGAGAATGAGGGAACGGAGAGGGCTGAAGGATCCGGGATGGGAGCGAGGCAGGTCCTGATCAAGAGGGAGAAGTCGAATATTTTGGAAAGAGATGAAATGATACAGTAATGTTTGTAAGAGCCTTTGGGAGATTGGCTGTAATTCACATGTGAAGGGATTATGCAGAGGTTAGCAGAGAGTGTCCCTCCCACCCCCACCTCCCGGGGCAGGGACTCCTTCGTTATAAAGGCACTTCGTGTAGAGGGGGAAGTCCCCCTAATTCCTCAGCTACTTCATGCCAAGTTCCATGTCATTTAATGCGGGGGTTGGCCCGCCCCCGCCTGCCCCATAGAAAACAAGAAGCAGCTTAGGTTGTTAAAGTTAAAACTGGCCTGCCTTCTGTTGGTAGGAATTTGATTTTAAAAGTCTTGTGATGGCCACTCACATTTTGTTACTATAATCCCCTGAAGAGATTCACGTTGAGAAGGAGTGCTAACTAAGGACTTGACCCTGACTAGCTGTAAGAAGACTTAGCTGATGATCTCTGCTTTTATCCTACTTCAAATCACCAGTCTCCTGGCATTTCACCCCACTGCTAAGGGGCTATCCATGTAGCCGTTCAGTGCTGTTGGGAATGCTTGCTGATCCATGATTTCATTGGTTTCCTCACGTCATTGTAGAAGAATGTTTTAGTTAATTTCCCCTTCTGTGGAATAATACTAGCTTGTAGACCATGAAGAAAGCTGTTTTCCTTGAAGGGTGGACATTAAGTTTCGGATTCTGCTGTTCACTATGAATGTTCTCGGTAAGAGTGGCTTACGTCATGGCTCATCCAGGGGGAGTCCTTATTTGCAGACCATGGGACTAAACCTCTCATTTGAGCAAGTTCACTGTGTTTAGAGCAACTTTTCTGCTGCCTCTTGTTAGAAGCCCTGTGAAGTAATAGTTAAGAAAGTCTCTTGGCATGGCGATGATCCCTGTCAGTCTGCTGTAAGAGTTAATGATTTGGGAATGGATTCATGGTTTTTGTAAAAATGAGTCCCCATTTGGGTCATTGTCCTCATTACTGTTGTTTCTTTTTGCCATGTATAGCTAAGAGTTTTTATGAAATTCCGCATAATTGGTGTTCACAGGACACCTTCTGACCTTTAACCCTTTGTCAAGGTCTGAAAGTCCCAATGAGAAAAATACCAGAAATACTTCTTGTTGTTAATTAATTTAGCTGATTAAAAGTATCACTGAATTGCCCCGTTGATTTCTCTGTTTTTAAAAAGCTAGGTACATATGTGCATTTTCTATATGTTAGGTATATAGTCAAGTCTAATCCTGGAGTCCTTGTAGATGATCCAGTCACTGTTGCTGATGTTTTACGTCGTGTTTCTCCTATCTTATGGTTAACCACTATTTTTAAAAATTAGTTTTCACAAATTACGAAAGAGTTTTTGTTGAAAATGAAGAGATGGTTCATCTGGATATGATTGTGTGCCTCTGGCTTTTAAAACTAAACAAACTGCAGAGCCTATATGAAAATAACAGGAAGTAAATGCATTGGGAGATTTCCTGGGTCATAAACTTAAGGATTAAAATGTAATATTATTAATTTGAATGATTTCATTCACCCTTCTTGTATATTTAATTTGAGGGATCTATGAAAAAGTTATTTTAGTGCATATTTTGAAAGGGTGTAGTGAGAGACCAGAGGGTATTAATTGAGGTGGAAAAATTCACAGCTCCCATAAATACTGGAGAAGACAGAAGAACTCCTCAAAACATAGAAGGTACATTATAGACTACAGCAGATGCTGTGTGGCATCGAGAATAGAAGGTCTGTGAGCGGGAAAGCTGTGTGACTCAGTAGAGAGGTCGCACCGTGTGAGAAGGGAAACTATGTTTAAGTCGAACCACCTAAGCCATTTTGCCCAAATGTTTTCCTCAGTGTTTCTGTGTGTTTTCTCCTTGTACATACCCTGCCTTGGGCCTGCGCGAGCTTGTTTGTCTGTTCACAGGAATTAAAGTTTGGAAAGCTTACGTGTAACCTTTCCCCACGACCCACTTCCATGTGGTGCATGGAATGGACCACGCTGTGGGTTTACTTTTGAAAAACATACAGATGCTGATAGTAATCTGCATCATTAAGCATTAAATCCTTGTTCGTACAAGCAAAATTAAATGGAGAATTGAGGCAGCTGCCAAGATATTTCCAGGAGAACCCTTGGAGGACGGTGAGGGTTTGTTTTCTGCATCTCTGCACTCTGCGTCTGTTTAGTACGCAGGAGATTATTAAGTCAAACGTTTGTGTTGTATGTAGACTAGAGGAATTTTTGGCAAATAAAAGAATTATTTCCCCTCATATTTTATGTCTGTACGTAGAAAACAGCTATGTATTAGGTTATTGTAGTTGGACATTCCAGGGCCCCAGCTCATTTGAATTTCCTGTGTTGGCCGCGTGGGTGCTCTTGCACGTGTTACTGTTATGCTGTATCTTAAACTCACATCTGGTCAAACTGGTTTTGATTTTCTTTGCTCCCAGGTCTCTGGTTCCCTGCCTGGACACGGGGAATAGGCTAATGCAGGTGGGTCCCCTTTCGAGTGTGTGTCTGTTCACTGCCACAATAACAGCCTCGAGACCTCTGTAGCCCTGCCTAAGCCCGACTTGAATGCAGCCCAAAGAGACCAAATTTTGTGTTGTCACTGCTGGGCCACGTCTGTGGTCTTTCAGGAACCATGGCTAAGTTTTATGGGACCTTAATTCCCTAAGGGCAGCTGGCTTCTGTCTCTAAGGCAGCAGTTAAAAGGATAAAATATAGCCTTATGCTTCTGAGCAACATTATCTGTGGTCTATAATATCTATGGCTTAAAATATCTATTTTACATTATGACATTCCTAATCTTATCATTGGTGTGGCCCTTTGGTTCTGAAGTTCAGAGTAGAAGCATAGCAAGTGTTTCAGGTTTAAAGATAACCAAGAAGTTTACAAATAGAAAGTCTTAGTTTTTTATTTAAAAAAGAACTGTACCAGGTATGAATTACACTCAGAAAAAGAAATTTTGCCCAAGAGATAGTTGTCATGTGCATCTTTCTCAGCAGCTCTGCCTGCTTCCTTGAACTTCCTTCTCTTCCTTTCTCCTCCTTGCAGCATCTTCTGCCATTGGCTTCAGGCCAGGCCCTTTCTCACAGCTTTCTTTTTTTTTTTTTGGTCACCATTTCTTTCCTGATTCACTGTGGGTCCTCCTTGCTCTTCCCACTGTCAAATGATGATGTTCTCTTTATGGTGCCATCCAGGTCCTCTTCAGTGCATAATTGTCTTTTTGCTCCTGCTTTCAACTACCATTTATACAAGCCCATTACTGCCCATGTAATAGACTTCTAGTTGGGACCTCTCTTCTGCACCCAGTGGATGTCTTCATTCGGATGTTTGCTACACTCCTGCAACTCAGTGCATCAGAAAATGACAGAGGCCTTTTTGCTTCAGAGTTGCTTCTCTTCATGGAGCTTCTGCCTCAGAGCATATGTTTGAGAGTCCCAGAGTCCCATTTTTGAATCCTGGCTAGGTTAGTTAACCCCCTTTTCTTGCCTTATCACATTGGCTAGCACCTCTAAGATGATGTTGCCTTGTTCACAGTCTTAGCTAGAAAGCATTCAGTTTTCAGCATTAATTATGATGTTAACTGTTAATGTTTTTATAGATGCTCTTTATTATGAAGCTTTTAGTTAAAAATATTTTATTAGCTAATTATATATTAATATTCTTAATGTTTAGAGGATCATTACTAAAACAACCAAAACAAGAATCCACCTTAAATAAAGGAAATTTAAAATTGTATTTCAGTGAAACTGACATGCATCAAAGAAGTTTTCATAGCCAAAGGGGAAAAGGTAGAAATATGGTTTGAAGGAAGTGAGGCTTTGTTTTGTCTTGTTTAATCATGGTAAGTGCTCATTCTTTACTTCCTGGATGGATGTGCAAGTGATGTTAATTTAATTTTGCTAACTTTGTATTGTTAGCATTAAGTCTATCTTCCTGGTACTTTTATATAGTTCAGGAAACTCAGAATAATGTTGGAATTTTGCAAGTACCATGTTATTTATGTGTGTATGTGTAATGATCATCATTGCTGGAACTGTAAGGCATAAGCAACTTGGAATTTAATTTAGACCCCCTTTTTTTATACTTAGAAAAATTAAACCTGACTCAGTCCCAGAAATGCCTCTGGAAAAGCCTGAAAGTTCTTGTCCTCATCAGAATCACATGTTCATGGAAACGTTTTCAGTCCTGTAAATACAAATGGCTGCTTCATGGACTGCGATTGATACTGGAACAGGGTCACATACACACAGTCCTTGCTTGATTGATGTAAATGACCCTTGGAAGACTTTGAAGGTAACACATTATAACTTGTATTTTATTTATTAAAATTTTTTTTATCTTCACCTGAGGACATAATTACTGATATTAAAGAGAGGGGAAGGAAAGGAGAGGGAGAGAAACATTGATGCAAGAGAGAAACAGTCTGATGACCTCTTTTATGCACCCCAACCAGGGACCAAACCTGCAACCTAGGGAAGTGCCCTGACCTAGAATCAAACCCGTGACCTTTTGGTTTATGGGATGGTGCTCCAACCAAGTGAGCCACACTGGCCGAGGCATAACTTGTATTTTTAAAAATATGAACATCTCTATAATTAGAATTTGTTATTTCTTAGGACTCGGAGCTTATGTTCATTTACTTAATTAAAAATTGTTGATTCACACATGGAGGGTTATCAACAGGGGAGTGGGAGGGGGAGAGAGGAGGAAAAGGTACAGGGAATAAAAAGCATAAATGGTAGGTAGAAAACAGACAGGGGGAGGTTAAGAATAGTATAGGAAATGTAGAAGCCAAAGAATTTATGTATATGACCCATGGACACGAACTAAAAGGGGGGAAAGTGGGTGGGAGAGGGGGTGCAGGGCGGAGGGGAATAAAGGGAAAAGTGGGACAACTGTAATAGCATGATCAATAAAATATATTAAAAAATTTTAAAAAAAATTGTTGATCCATTGCTTTAAAGTAACTATATCCTGGGCAGGTTAAAGAAAAAAAATAGTGACTGAATACAGAGTGAACATCATTTAGGTCTCTTGGGTAGAAAGTTAAGAGAGATGATTAATTAGAATTTTAAAGATGCCTTAGTATATAGTTGTCACTCAGCAAACATTTATTGACAGAACGTTGAATGAAAAAACGAAGGGAGAAAATGTCTTCTGTTAAAATGTTTTTTTCCCCCTTCAAAAAATGAGTTGCTCTCAAAGGTCCCTGTTGGCTCTCTAATTCTTAGAGTTGGGAAGTCTACAATTATTAGTTGTTAGGCTCAGGGCCGTAGTCCCGAGACTCGCCTTCACCCTTCTGCAAGCGTCTCCGTAAGTAAGGCTTTCTAATCCTCCTCCCCTGACTGTTACTTCACAGTTTTGTTGTTCAAGGACTTCTCCCAAGCTGCCCTGGCTATCCAGTGGTGCATCCTGGGAGGAGCATCGCCTTTGGAATTAGGTCAGGTTCAAATCTTTTCTCAGTTAACAGTTCATTGTACAGGGTGTGGCAAAAGAAGATTTATCGTTGTGGATACATGAAACTCAGTTTATTCTTATATTCTTATTTATTAGTTACGATATTATTTTTCATAGGAACAACTGTAAACCTACTTTTGCCCCGCCCCGTATGTATGCCCTTTAGTAAATTTTCTGAGCCTCAATTTTCTCACTCACAGAATTGGGGGCAATAAAATGCCTACCTCAAATTCAGCGGTGAGCCTTAACTGACACAAAGAGCTTGGTGCCATAGCCAGCACATATTAGGTCCTAAGTAAACTGGGACTATTACCACCTTTCCCTTCCCCTGAGTCAAATAGCTCTGCAGTGGTATTTTTCAAATGATGAAGACTTTAACATTTCTTGGTATCTTAGTTGTTCTAGAAAAAAAAATTACAGCCCACTCTTATCATCCCCAACTAAATGCTCTTTCTCCCAATATTGTAAGTCAGCACGAATAGTTTTCACTGCGTTCTTTGGGGTTTCTTTCCGGGTTCTTCCTTGTCCTGCCCATTGCTATTCTACATCTTTATTGGCGGCTGTGGTTGGCTGGGTCTTTGTTCTCCATCCTATTTTTGCAAAACCTAGCCGGCCCTAAGGAATTCTTTGTTTCCTCATGTTCACTTTCAGGAACTGAAGAGGCAATCTTTCTCTAGTCATAGGAGAAGAAGAGAGCTTGACTTGGAGAATTTTCTTCTCTGCTGAACTGCTAAATAGGAAGCATTTAAAAAATCTTTTTATTGAGCAGGGAAGGGCACGTGTCATAGCATGGAGCTCAGTGAATTTTTTTGACGTGATCACACCCCTGTAAAAGGGCTCATACTAAGTTTAAGGAAAATCTCTAACTCTTCCAAGCCTTATTAGGCCTCCGTGCCTGCGTCATCCTTCAGATTGCCCGCCTGTTGTGAGAGGCATTTAGCCTCCTGAGGCCCCTGGCCCACCATCTGCCGAGTGGCTCTGCGGATGGGTGTTGCCTGCCCTGCTTCTCTCTGACTCTGAGGTGGGAAGCCTGGGGTTATGGAGGCTGTCTCTGTTCCCCGTGCTGTCTGCATTTGAGTGGGTGGTGAACAGGGAGACCCAGAATGTCACATTCCCACTTTCCCTCGAGTAGTCTTCCCTTGTGGCTATGGCTAGAGATGGGATGCGAGAAAATGCTGATGAAACACTGACTGTGTGTTTCCTTTGCCTTGCCCCGCCCCCCATTCAACAAAATAGTGAAGATCTTGAGTAAAACAGTGCTGACAGAAGACGCTAGTGAGAAGACTCTCCCACAGTGTTTATGATTAAAATTAAAAAGTGAAACCGCCTTTGAAAGAAGGGGTAGGAACGGTGGGAGGGAGGACATGTGGTCTGCAGAGCAGAGGTCAGAAGGAAATGGACTTAAGTGAGGGTGGAGGCGTTTTGGTCACATCGTGAAGGACCTCCCGTGGGAGAGGGCCCCGATGTATCGGAATGAGGGTGTTTAGGGATCTCCCGAGTGGATGGAGGAGTGTGTTCCCAGTGGGCACAAAGGTTGGAGCGGACCTACTTTGATACAAGTTGCAAACTACATTACCGTATAGTCTCCCAAATGTGATGAAAGATACCAGGAGTTTTTGCTGCCACTTGTTTAATGAGAAGTAATGGATTGTATAGGCATTCTGGTACAGATGAGAGATTTCTTCAGAAGGGGTATGCTACATATTTTCAGACCAAAGGCGCGAGTTTACGTCCAGCTTCACCACTCAGCAGTTGCGAGAACACACACAAAGGATTGTGGGCGGACACAGGGCACGTGGGAAGAACCTTACGTGTCGCAGGGTGCCATGTACCTAAAGCTGTTACACTGCTGGTAGGATGTCCACCTGGACGTCGACCTCACATCTTCTCCACCTTCTTTCTCTGCCGTGGCTGCCAGACTCCCTTGTTTCCAGGTGTGACCCGGGGCACTGCAGAGAATCGTGTTATTGGTATTCTGCTGTGTGTCCTAGTTTTCCATGCTGTGCCTTATGTGGGTGATGCTGCTAAGGTGCAGGGGGGGCGGGTTCATTATCTGAGAGTAAGGAAGCTTTTTGAGAAACTATAGATTTAGAAGGGGAAGCTAGAGGTAAAACACAAAACTGGGAAACACAGGCAGGCTGGGAGAGCCCTGCCGGGTGTGCTGAGGGACGAGGGCAGGGGACAGCGGGTTAGGCTGAAGGCCCTGTCGCTCCTACGTCAGACAACGCCTGACCCTCTTGGGAATCGGGAGAGGGGCCAGCAGCCTGCCCCTGTTGTAGGACTGGACATCAGTGTGCTCGCTTCTGGATGACGAATAATATTTCAAAGTCTAAAATGGAAATTTACCCATGACAGTACAAGCATTGTAGCTTCGTCATTGTTAAGATTTTTGGAAAGGGTAACTGTGTTAGTTGTCTACTGCTATGTTACAAATCACCCCAATAGTTGGAGGCTTAACACGACACACATCTGTTCTCTCACAGTTTCTGTGGATCGGGGATCTGGGCCTGACTCAGCTGGGTGCCTCCGGTCCAGGGTGCGATGCAAGGTTGCTGTCACCTCAGGGTTCAGCTGGGGGCGGGGGGACTTGATTCCAAGCTCACTCACATGGTTGCCAGCAGTTAGAATCCTATTTTAGATGGTGTAGGAAATCTGTTTGTATTTAGAAATCCTGCTGTAAAGTGGGTACTGGTTTGTAATTTTATTTAAATCTGGGGTTTGATATTGGGACTTGATCAAAGATAGATGTACTTTTTAAAAGATAACTTTTTTGAGGTACATGGGTCTACTTAAAATGATTCCAATTCTGATCTTATCGAGCCAAGGAGAAGGAAAAAAATCTGTTTCAACTACCTACTGTCACGTGATTATAGCCTCCATTTGTACCATAGCTTTTTTTAAATGTAATAAATTGTCTTAATTGTTAAGCACTTGATATTTGTCACATTAAATATTTTAAAGGATGACTAACTTTGATGGACAGAATCAGGGCATGGATTATCCAGTTGTGCCTCTGGCAGGGTGTTGCCATTGGTGCCAGACCAGCTGTTTCCCCCTTTTCTCACGTGCCCACTGCACACGTCACACGATTCCACATGCTGTCATGTGACACATTAAGGCGTTTCATTTACAAAGATATATATAAAATCTTCTAGTATGTACAATGCATATAATCTATTATATATGTGGTCTTTAGTATATATACCATATATAATTCTCTACTATGTGTAATATATAATTTCATACATAATTGTCTATCATAATACAATATATAATCTTTTAAAAATATTATTGGTGTTTAGAGACAGAGGAAGGGGAGAGAGAGAGAAACATTGATTTGTTCCATTTATTTGTGCATTCATTGGTCTATTCTTGTATGTGCCCTGACTAGAGATCGAACCCACAACCTTGGTGTATAGGGGCGATGTTCTAGCCAACTGAGCTACCTGGCCAGGGCCAATATACAATCTTATTTATATAATCCATTATATATAATTTATTATGAATAATACTCATTATGTATAGTACGTCTTCTATTTTATATGTACTGTATAATCTATCATGTATAATATACATAAAATCTATTATATACGATATTTGTGTGTGTGTGTATAGTCTTCCAGTCGGAAATATAAACTTATTAAGAGTGGATGTCACAAATCACTTTCATATTCTGAAGTACCTAGTTAAAAGGTTCATGGTAAGCACTCAGCAAACATTTAGAGATTGGATGGCGGTGGATTAGTTTGATGAACGTTGTACTTCGCAGCCATGTGCAGCTGGGGAAAATGACGAGTGCAGGGTCTCTGGAAGGCCTCTTAGGATGAGCGATGCTCAGGAGGGGTGACTTCGGGGTGTGCCTGAGTCACCGCGTCTGTGAACTCATTCTGAGGCTTGTTTTATTGAGACTTGTCTCTGTTCCCAAGGGAGAAGCAGGATAAGGTGGGAACCCCCCCTGGGGACCGCTTACTTCCTCTGAGCTTTATCCTCAGACGCAGAGAGATTTGAAAAGTGTGTTCCAGTCATCAGAAGACTGACAAGTAGCTAGGAAGCCTCGAGGGACAGAAAACAGTTTATGCAGTTTAAACTCGCTCTCGACCGTGTTGAATTTAGCCATTTTTTCAAACTTCAATTTGGCAATAATTTGTACTGTCATTTAGTATTACAAAAGGGCCTTTGACCAAAACCAATTAACTTTAAATTTCTTGCCTAGACTGTTATACAACGTTAGAGGCATTTTTAAGGCACGTGTATAACAGTTCCATGATAATTATGACCTTGAGGTGTTCTGTGTCAAAGAAGACGCACAGTCTTCTTTGGTGATTACTTTCTCGGACTGCCCTCTGATTGGTCTTCATATCTGTTTCCTGATTTAGAGGAATGCTTTGTCAGTCAGAGAGTAGAGTGACCTCATTCCCTGCGTTGACTCGTTGGTGTCACTAGGCCTTTAATGGAGCTGTCAGGGAGCCTTGGCCAGTGAGAGCCTCCGTTGGTGGACTCACTGGAAGGAACTTGCAGGTCAGGCAAGAAGACATTGGATGTGGCATAGCACCTGCCGAGGAAGTGATGGTGGGATCCTGGTTTTCCTGTTGCTTTGTTTTACCTTCAGTCATAGCATACTTTTTCCTCCGCCTTGTTGTCGAAATGGAGCTTTCAGAAGTGAAAAAATATATATTGTGTATCATGAAAAGGAGGCAAAAAAAATAAAAGGATTCGCCACTTTTTTGTGGTGGCTGTTGCGGAACTCATAATGAGGGAGCTCGCTGCTCGCAGTGCCTGGTGCCGCCAGGGCAGCGGCCATTCACTCAGGCGTTCCCACTGGGTGGCAAATCCCTTATTTTCAGATGTAGATTTCAGTGACCAGATTGCCCATTGTTCAACCCAAGTGGGCTCTGGGATGCACTTGCCAAATTCATGGTTGCTTCTTGGACACAACCAGAATTGGAATCCTAAATTAAAGGTGAAAAACAAGGTCTCTAAACCAATTAAACTCCATTATCCTTCAAGTGGGCCTTTTATACTATTTCTGGGCAGTTGAATAATAGAACGTGATTGAAAAAAATTCATCCCCCCCCCCCCAGAGATTTGGGGGAAACATTATAAAATTTGTTCATGTTTGTGGTGCAGTGAAGGCCCCTCTGCTTATTTTAGACTTTGGAAAGATGAAATGAAACTGAATTCCAAATGTGTTCTTTTAAGTGTGGCAGGCATTTCCATAGGTTTGAACTTAGCCAAATTATTTTTGGCTTGATCTGTACTCCAAAGAAAAAGGGTGTGGTGGAAAAAATGATGTTGAGAATGAGTAACACAAGGAGGAATTTACATTGTTCTGACTTTCTGAGTGTGATTAGTAAAAGAAGGAAGAACTCTTAGAAAAAAGAATGCCAGATTAAAAAAAATAGTTCGTGTATTTATGTCATAGCTCTGTTTTCCAATGAGTGCCTAAAATTTATAAACTTCATTTCCAGTAGCTACTCGGTACATAAACACTCTTTAGCCTAAATTCTTAAAACACTTCAGTTCGAATATGAACAATTAGGTTTGTTTTAAAATTAACTTCTCTGTAGCCTTGCCTTCTTCATTCGAGGTATTCTCAGTCCCGATGAAGTCAGTTTGGAAATTTTTATTTTTAGCACGAAAGGAAAATTAGTGGCCTGCTGGCACCAACTTGCTTTGAAAGACATTAGCAAATAGTCTCAGTTGAAACCGTTTTGTATTGGGATTTGTTTCCTCACCCTGGCAGACTGGCCAGGAGCCAGTGTCGCAGCTTTATTCTCCTTTCCCTCGAGTTTTTATCTACAGTGCTTGTTCACTTGGGGAAAGGAAAGCCTTTTCCTGCGGCCTCCCAGTGGGTGTGGGCTCCCCTATTGTTCCGTTGCTGGCCGCAGCCCTTGCAGGGCTTGGCATGTTGTAGACCTGATACCCCAACTCATCCCTTAGCAGCTGCCTCGTTAGCAGGTTTAAGTTGCAAGCCGGATCCCATTGGCTAATCTATTCCAGCAGGGACCTGAAGACACCGCTGCCCTTTTGAACTCACTTATCCCTTAGTTGCTTTAATTACAGAATCGTAATAGTAACAGTTACATTTTGTGGTCACCTACTAAGTGCCTGTTGCTGTATGCAGGCTCTTCACTTGCATGGTTTTATTTCTGCCTTATGACATTATGGGGGAAGCATTTTCATCTGCATTTACAAGTGAGGAAGGCGAGACTCCACTGTAAGAGACTCACTCTGTGAGAGAGTCACATGGATGGGAAGAGGCAGGAAGTGGATTTAAAAGCAGGTTCTGCGTCCTGCTCTTCCCTCCGCCCCCCTCAGCTGCCTTCCATGGAGCCCGAGGGCCTTTTGGAGAACATCTCCTCCAGAGATATTCTGGACACATCAGCACTGACTACACATCTGTGACACCTGGGGGGTTTAAAATGGAGATTCCCTTGGTCTCCTCGCAGGCCAGCCCGTTGGAACCTGGTGGTGGGGCCCAGGCCCGCTAGGTGAGGAGTTCCCCGGGAGATCAAGCTGTGCAGCCAGGGGCCTCCCACTGGGCTGGTCCGACTCCCCCACTTTTCGGAAGAGCCTGAAGCCCAGCATTCCTTCCAGTTCAGTCTGCTAGTCAGTGCCAAGCGGGAAGTTGACCCGAGACCTTCTGATACAGCCCTTTGGTCTCTCATTATTGCTATCAGTGCAAATCCTGACAATCGAGTCTAGATATAGGGAACATCGTAGGAAATACTTCTTAGCCTAGAGAATGCGTACCACTGCGTACTTCACTAGTAATGGCTTAGTTTTGAAGGAGTATAAAAAATCAGATGGTTATGATATGGTTCAGTGAATACCAGCTGAGATGCTGCCATGTATGAAACAGTAAATAGGAAGCATACTTTAAATTATATCTTTGTCTTAATCAGTTCAAGCTGCTATCACAGAATGCCATAGATTGGGTAGCTTAACAGTAAACATTTATTTTTCACAGCTTTGGAAGCCAGAAGTCTAAGATCAAGGTGCCAGCAGATTGGATGTCTGGTGAGAGCTCACCGCCTGTCATAGCTGGCTGCCTTGCTGTGTCTTCACTTTGTGGTGAGAGAGGGAGACTAGCGCTCTGGTCTCTGCTTGTGAGGGCACTAATCCCATTATGGGGGCCTCGCCTTCATGACCTCATCTGAGCCTGACCACTCTCCAAAGGCCCCGCTTCCTAATGACATCACAGGGGAGGGGGAGGATTTCAACATATGGATTTTGAGGGACACATGCAGTTCTTAACAATCCCTATACACTTACCCAGTAATAATGCGGCTGGTAACATTTTCTGTTTGTACAACTCTTCTTGCTTGCTCCATTATTTGCATTTGTTATTGTCAGTGAAGTCGGGGGAAGTTGCGAGAAGGTGGACATAGCAATGGCATGTCCTGCACAATCACATGAGTTGTTCTAGAGCCAAGACCAGAAGCAGGGTGTTCTCGTTCATGGTCTGGCTCTCTTGCCATTGCACCCCACGGCCCTGGTTAATTTCTGAAGTGCACGCTGCGGCTGTGTTGCGGAGCCCTTGCCAGTGTGGGGGGCGGTGTGGGTGGCGCTGCACTCACATCACTGGATGGTTTCATTTGCCTACTGAATGCCGTTTGGGCCCTGTCAGCTTGGTGGCTCAGGCCTTTGGTCGGCGGGGGAGACTTTCTTCACGCTTGGGTTTTTTCCTTTCCTTTATTGTCTTGGTTAGCTGCTCCTGAAACTCTTCTTTAAATTTTTTTTTTTTAAATCCTTACCCAAAGACATGCTTATTGATTTTAGAGAGAAGGGAAGGGAGGGAGTGGGAGAGAGACACAGACATCAATGGGGAGAGAAACATTGATCAGTTGCCTTTACGTGTCCTGACCAGGGATTGAACCCACAACCTAGATAGGGGCCCTAACTGGGAACTGTGCCCGTGACCTTCTGGCCGACAGGACAGCACTCCAACCGACTGAGTCACATCTGCCAGGGCTGAAGCTCCTCTTGGATGGACATTAGACTTCTGGGCATATATTATCACCATCTCTTAACTTCTTGTTCAGCTCTGTGGTGTTTTCCAATATTACCTTCCAGCTCTCAGCCTTAATATTTAGCATGGTTCATTTTACTTCTCAAATCCATTGACGCATCCTTGTGGCAATTACTTTAAATTTATTTTCTTCCTGTTGAGGGCAGTTTTCTCTGGGTGCTGCTTTTATGTAGTAGCCTGATCTTGCTTTATGGACACAGTATTATTTCCAATCGATCTTAAGATACTTATTAGAGTTTTTTTTAAAGGTATCTTCTGTCCCACAAATTGTTTCCTCGGGGCCAGTTTTTTTTTTTTTTTTTCCTGTTGATTATGACCCTTTTCTTTCATAGTCTGGGTTTTCCTCAAATGACTTGTGATCCTCCCTGTTAGGTTGCTTTAGTGAATTAACAGCTCTGTTGGTGAGCTGAGAGGGTTGGCTTTGATGTCCTCTGTGGTTGCCACAGCTTTCAAAACAGGCTTTTTGTCAGTAGCAGGCAGACCCTCCTTCCCTCCATAATTATCTACCAAAGGAGGGGGCGGCCCTAAGTGCACTGAGCTGCCTTCTCTGGTGTGGTGGTTTCAAGGACCCTTAATTTTTCTCCCAACGTGCACGCTGGGATTTCCCCCAGGCACGGTGCCCATTTCCCCGTTCAGTCAGTGGGTCCAACCCCCTGCTGCAGCTCCCAGCATTAAAGGTGCCGTTTTTGCAGTGGGACAGGGGGCTGGGGTGGGCAAGAAGGTCACTGGGGAAGGGCCTGGAGGGCTCAGCGCTTCTGCAAGTGCTTGACGATCCCGTTCCCCTGTGACTGCAGGGCCCACTCCTGTGCTTGTCTTTGATACCCCGTCCCCAGGCCTCCTGTGGAAAGATGGCTCTCACCTCCAGAAGCATGGAGGGCTTCTTTTCCTTGTTCCAGTGTTGCTGTCTGTTTGGTTTCTTTAAAAAAGTTTTTCCCTGTCACTCTAGCACTCCCCAGGGAAGGAGGCAGCCTCTTTGCTGTGTCCGCAGTGCAGGGCTGGCAGGTAGACAGAGATGGGGAGGTTTCAAGTGCAAGGAACCTTCCCACTACTGTTCTTGGGCATTTCTGCTCCCCTGGGAGCTTTCCCCGGACACCCTGTACCTGTATGCAGGGTGAGGGACGCCTGGACTCCCATTACCCACAGGACGTCCCCTCTTTTGTGTGGTGGCCACTCCCTCCTGCTAGGTTTGCCACTGGGATTTTATTTGTTTCTGTGGCTTATTCTTGTTGGAACTCCATGTGACCGCGGCGATGGCAGTAGGAACGAGGGGTCTGGGATGCGCCTCTGCAGGTATTTTTAGTCAAGAGTTGTGAGGACGTGTGGGATGAGGCAGGGAGAAGGAAAGAGGTCAGGAGGTTTCTGAGTCTCGGACTGGCCTGGGGGTGGGACACACAATCTTTTCATTTTCTGTCTGTCCATTTCTTCGCACGAGCTGTGTGTCCCTCTCAGCAATTCCTCACCCACGTGCACCCACAAGGCAGTGGTCCCGGGTTGCCCAGCACCCAAAATCTATATGTCTCAAACTTGAGCTTCGTGGGAAAAAGAAATCGTTACATTCCACCACCCCATGCTCCTTCTCACCTTCCTTCTGTCTTCTCATGGCCCCCTGAGAAGCCCATGGAGATGGGAAACGCTCAGTTGAGAGGTTCCAGTTAAAGAAAGCACCCTCCCTTCTAAGGCAAAGCATGGAAGACGTGAGTAAGGACACAGACTATCCCGTGGTGTTGCCTTTCCGGGTTCAGGGAGGAACACAAAAGCCACAAACTGGTGAATGTCACAAGTCAGTACAAACTCAGGTTTGGCCTCTGATGCCGCCGATCACCCAGTTGAACCAAACCGAGAGGCAATCACTGGCATCAGGGTGGCTGAGCCCGGTGACTTTAAAATTCTGATTTTATGATGGGCTGCTGTCCTTCATAGACAGATTGTTTGGATGGGGACAATACACAGAAGAAAGCAGCAAGCCAGTGCACAAGGCTTGGAAAAGGGCGGCCATTGGGGGAGAGAGGAGGGGCTAAGAGAAGGGTGCCGGCCAGGACAACATGTCCTGGGGGATAGAGCGGTGGGACCCAGCCCGGTGTGGTGGGGCTGGCGGTGTGAGGTTGAGGGGGCCCGGCTGCCCAGGGACACTCGGAAGGTCCTGCTGTCTTTGGGAAGGTAGCATGGGTACTGTGGGAGAGTTTTGGCCGAAATGTTCCAGAATGTTTTTATAGCATGGTAAACGGCGCAACAAACAAATAAACCCAGGGCGTGCTTGAACAGAAAGAGATCTCGAAACCCTGAGTCCATGCCAGGGGAACTTGGCTCCTTGTTTGAGCACAAAAGCAGAGGCTGCTGAACGCACCTGCAAACTTGGGACAGGGCCTTTCGTCACATGGACCTGCAGAGATTCTTGTCATGGAGTGCTGGAGTGCTGGAGTGCCGTGAGTCCCTCTCTTCTGCCTCCCTACGGAGAGGGACCAACGGGAGACCTCGGGTGCCTGGGCGGAAGTGCGTGCACACTGAAGTCTCCTTCAACAGTTGGTTCACTTCATGCCTGGACGTTGTTGGGTCTTTGAAAAAATTAGATAATGGAGGATGGTTTTGTTTACTCTTGGTGTTTTCCTAATTCTTCCCTCCTTAGTTGCCAAGCTTGCTCATTAGCGATGGGTCATTAGTGCTGTGATAATTGTTAGATTTGGCAGCAGCTGGCAAGGTCATCTGACTTTACCTGCAGCTGAGTCTTGGCTTGCCTGTTGCATTAGCAGCTAACCTTACTCTGAGTGTACATTTTAACAGCTGGTTCTAACTCCAGTTCTACAACCGGTTCACTTATCAGAATAGTTCTAATTTGAAATAATAGCTGTCCTTTCAAAAGAGCATTAATTAAGAAAACTTGGTATAAAGGTTTGTTTGGAAAGGCAGTTAGATGGATGAACTGACTGGAGGGCAAGCAAGATGATTTTCCTTTTTAAATCACAGAAAGAAATCTGGTGAGTCAGCAAATGAATGTCGTTATAAGGGAAATGCGTTTTCAATACGCAGGTTCGCAGTTGTGGGCGCGTGAGGAGGGTGCAGCTGTGTTCTTACATTTTTATTCATCCACTCGCGTTGTTCTCCACACGAACGACTAAGAACCCCCTTTTGCTCCACCCTGCGTATCGTGATGATAGGAATGGCACCATGACGAGTGTTCCTTTGACTTGGGTAAAGGCTGAGTCAGGTTTGGTCGCTTTAGTGGCGGCACTTTCTCAGCCCACAGCTGACCCTCTGTGACGGGAAGCAGAAGGTCCCCAGTTGAGAATGAGACGACTGGAGGTTCTGGGTGCCAAAGGCGGTGTCTGGGTGGGAGACCCCACTGCAGCGGCAGGTCCCCGGAGGGCAGGGAGGGCTCAGGGGTGGCCCCCGGCCCAGGGAGCGGCGCCCACTCAGGCCTCTCTCCATGGTGCCAGTGACGGGGAACAGGCCTGGTTTGTTATTTTTAATAGTTTTCACAACTCAAGTTGGGTTGTATTCTCCAACTTTGTTTTACTTAGAGAAGGAAAGAAACTGAGTAACTTGCTCAGGGGTCCAAGGCATTATTAATAATGAGCGGGCCCAATTCAGACCTGGATCCAAAGCACACATTCTTTCTCCCAAAGCATTGTGCGGCCCTTCACTCTACTGGCAACATATTTTTGGCCTAGAATGCCCTCTTTTCAGCTATGGTTCTTTTCTGTCAAGTGATTTCTGAAATCGCGCCTTTCTAAGACCCTAGCAAACTGATTTAAAACGAGGTGGCGATTTCCTCCATACTGTTCTCTTTAAAGGTGTGGCTTGCATAGCTCATTCAGCAGTTGCCACCAAGGGAAGTAGAGTTGCTTTTAAAAGTGTGACCTGTGGTCTGTGGGGGGAGGAGGGAGACTGGTGGGGAGAGGGGAGGAGGGGATGGGAGAAGAATGGGCTTGACTATTTGGTGCCCCTGTACATGATGAATTAAAATGCAAAAAAGTGCCAAATATAATTTAAACCCCTATAATGATTTTACTTTTACCTGTATTATTTTACTTGTACCATTAAATTAGTAATGCCAGTGATTGAAATATTATTTTGCTGCCTGAAAGATAAATCATATTAACATGCTATGTTAAATGATATATAAATTACTTGAGCTACTGATTAGTCATAGAAATTGTTAATATTCTAATTATCTCTTGATTGTGCTTAACAAATACTGAATTTTTGAAGGATTAAGAAATTGATAGTATGATATGCAACTAGGGAAATCTTTATTCTCTATGATCTGATTAGCTATACATTTTATGATAGAAGTAAATCTTAGAGAAAAATATTCTGTAAATTCCATAATTGCTGGGACCATGTTTATTTTGTTGATTGTACATTTGACATCTAGCAGAATGGTGTTGTTAGTACTTGTGGAATAAATGTATATATGAATCAATGAAATTTACTTCTGAAAACAAAACCCAGAATATATCCTAATATTACTGCAAGTTTATCCCAATCTTGTGTACCTTTTATGGTAAAATAGAAGAAAAATGGGTTGTTATGGGAATAACATTATAAATGGGTATGACATTGGGCATACAAAGTACTGAAACATTAAGGAAGCAGTATTTAAATTTAGAATGTTCAGGTGATAAGAATACAATCTAGCAGTCAAGTTGTCTGAAGTCTGAAGAGAGTGAGAGTGTGCACCATTGTGGTAAGGTAGTGCTGCTCGGAGAAACTGGGTCTCTGGATGAGGGGCACGTGGGAGTTCTTTAAACTAGTCTTGCCCCTTTTATGAAGGCTTGAAATTATTTCAGAGTACTTACTACAAACACTTATGACTATATATTTTGCCATTAGTGAAGCACTAACAAGTTTGACAGCACTTACAGATGAAAAATTATTCTCATCTTTCTCAATGACTGAGAAGCAAGGGGAATTCATTTCTCATTAAAAGTTAAAGTATGAAACTGTTCATAATGGATCAGAGCAGAGATGTGCAGAATCACCTGAGAGCGGCAGAAAGGCCAGTGAGGTGGGAGTGTGTAACCTCGCGCTGCTAAGACATCTAATGAACTTTGAACTTTTATGTTTTGTTGGCTGTGGATTGTTGAGCAGGTTGGGTATCAGGTTGTAAAGCCGGATAGCATTAAAATTTCACCTTATCCATCTAGCCCCCCTTCTTCTGTGTCCAGTGCAGCAAGTACCTCCTGGTTGTAATTTGTCATCCTGTGTTTATCTGCTATGCAAGTCGTGCTGGGATCCCGGCATGCCAGAGAGTGACAGTTTTCCTCATTGGTTAAAAGGCTGTTGGTCTCTGGGAGCCTGGCTGCATGTGTTGTCCCCTGGGAGGCAGTCCCGCTCTCTGCGTGCTGATGTGACTTGTCCTCTGGTCCTTCTTGCCTTCTAATCTACAGCCTTGTCCTCTGGTCGGTGGGAATTCGCCAAGATGATGGGGTGGAAGTCAGTTTGCCTTCCTTGATGATATTCTGATTTTATTGCTTTTTACTTTTGACTTACACAACCAAGACTTCACATTCAAGTAAAAAAAAAATTTAGAAGCTGAGTAATGAGGGTAGACAGTATTCAAATCCACCAGTTTCTGTCTTTTCTTCACTATAATGCTATCTGTAGATAGTGAGAAGCTAATAAACTTGCAAACTGGCCTTGGACAGGTGAAGTCCTAGGGACAACCAGCAGAAACAACTACATGAGTTTTACACAGAAAAACAAGTTTCTCTGAAGAAAGTCTCATGGTCATAAATTAAAAAGCACATAAAGAAAAAAAATCCACTCTGAAGAGGCAAAACAAACACATAATAATGTGGAGTATTGTACTGTAAGAACTTAAGATAAAAAAGTTGGAGAGAAATTATGAAATAAGTGTATTAGAACTAGTTAAGGTTAAGAATAAAAATAATAGTATGCTGTGAAATGGGAATAGAAAGAAGTGAAAAGGAGCCAAATAAAACTTGTAGAAAAACATTGTACTTATCGGAACTGAAAACACAGAGGAGATTAGGCAAAGCTGAAGAAAGAACTGGTAAATGTGAAGATATTGGGTTCACCAAAAATCCATTTAGTTTTTCCGAAAAATAAGACATTTTTCATTTTCACCAATAACTTGATTGCCTTGGATATTTTGAGTATGTCGTCTGTCTTCCGCCATTGGCTTCTAGTGGGTAGAGGCCAGGGGTGCTGCTGAGCATCTTCCAGTGCATTAGACAGCCCCACAGCAAAGGATTATTTGGCCAAAATGTCAATAGTACCAAAAAACTTCACAAACCACTTTTGACACTTTCAATCAGTCACAGCACCTTCTCCATCCACTGCACAAACCTTTTTTGCATTTCAGTTTTGTTTTTACCTTTCTTGAAATAATAAAGCATAATATACTGAAAAATGTCACATATTCTGTCTTTAATATTAAAATGTCTACACAAAAATTCACCTATTTTGATAATTTAAATGCATGCTGATATGACAGCTGTCACAATGCAGTCTAACAAAGTTGTTTCGAATGAAGTTAGAGACAAGTAGGCACTACTGGAGCCATCATACAGAAAAAAACTAAATGAACTTTTTGACCAACCCAATAGATAGAGATAATGATCTCAAATGTAGCGTAGAGCAGTACAGAGACTGAAAACATGTGAGGAATTCAGTGACATTCAGGATAGAATAAGAAGGTCCAATGTGTATAACCGGAACCTAGAAGAATTGAATAAAATTGTAAGGAGCCCATTTTCAAAAAGCTCATAGCAGATGAACCGATGAAGGACACATTCTTCTATCGGGAGAACCACACTGGATCATGGACAGGAAATACAAAAGCAAATTTACATATAATTATGTGAAACCATAGAACTCCAGAGTGGAAAACCACCTTAAGAGAATCAGGCAAAAAGATAGGTTACCCACAAAAACATGCAGTTCTACTGACAACAGACTTGCTTGCAGTAAGAGAAAACAGAAATTAATGGAATAATGCTTTCAACTCCCACGAGGGTAACTTATACCCACTTAAAATTGTACTCAATCACGAGGGCAGGACATGCTCAGACTTACAGAGCAAGAGAGGGATTACCGCCCACTGCCCTCAAGGAGAGAATTGACTCAAAAGGAAGAGATGTAGTGCCAGTAAACATGATGAACGAAGACTTTGGGAAATGTGTATACATTTTTATAAGCATCAGATTGTTAAAAAAAAAAGACGAATTTGGGGATGGTTAAACCAGATAGATCTGAAATAGTAGACAACAATAACATATGGGTCATTGGAATGAAGATACTGGAGCTGAAGCGTTTTAACATCCATGTATAATTTATGGAAGGGTAAAGATTCAGACTACCTCTAGAGTTTAATAAGTCTGTCAAAATGTTGAAAATACTGCCTTTCCAAGTTCTTTCTTTTTTTTTTTTTAAGGCATTAATATTTTTTTCTTTTTAAGATTTTATTTATTTTTAGACAGAGATGAAGGGAGGAGGGAGAAAGGGAGAGAAACAGCAATGTGTGGTTGCCTCTCACATGCCCCCCTACTGGGGACCTGGCCCACAACCCAGGCATGTGCTGTGACTGGGAACTGAACCAGCTACCTTTTGGTTCGCAGGCTGTTGCTCAGTCCACTGAGCCACACCAGCCAGGGCCCAAGTTCTTTTTCTATGGAATAGTAAGTATAATGGCTATATTAGATGAATTTGCTAAATATGACCTTAAGATATTAACGTTGATATAAATTGATGTTGAAGTCACGTATTTAAATTTTTTGTGTTAAGGGACTATGCAAACCCCGCTGTCACTATATGAACCTGGCTGTAACGTGAACAATCACCTTAATTTATCTTCTGTTGGCATATGAGTTTTTATGTCAGATTGGTGTATCTTAGCAGTTAGAATACTATAAAAGAGGAAATGGTCATGATTGGTTCTTTGGGCATGATGTGAGGGGACTACATCCCTGCCCACCCTGGTCTAGAAGGTCTCCAAGGCTTTGTTATTATTATTTTTTATCTCAGCCTACAAATGAGAATACATTGTTCCTGTGTTTTGCATTTTTAAAAAACTGTGGCTGTCACCTGGCGCTAATCATGCTCAGAGACAACCTTGGAAACAAAAGTTAGGCAAGGACAGAAAAGGAAATGGGGAAGTGTTTTGGAAGTGGCCCACCATAAGTATTTATAGATATAAAAGGCATTTCCATTGCATGTCAGAACAGTGTTTTTTAAACATAACATTGGAATTGTGATATAAAGGATCTGTCGTGGTATTAGCCAATAAAATACTTAACATGGTGTGTAGTTCTTGTAAAATGCCTTGTCAGAACACTCCAGAAGCCAGCAGAGCGTTCCTGGTAGCCCGTATGACATCTGTTCAAGTCGGTAGGAATGTGTGTCTTGAAGCCTGTCATTTAATTACAGACACTGGTTTGATTGCTGTGGTCTTGGTGCACATTGAGGAAGTCATTGTGAATGTTGTTTTTCGCAGTTTTATGTGTGAGGTGGATGAGAACATTTTGTGACTTCAGGAAGCCCTGGACCAGGGCCGCGGGCTGTGGAATTGCAGTGTGGGGCCCTTCCCTTCACTTGGGGAATCGTGTTCGGGTGTGTTTCGCATTAGGACAGATTTGTCTGGAACGCGGGCCATCCCAGAACATGTTTTATTAGAACAAGAAAGAAGTGTGCCTTTCTTAGCTCTGTATATTTTCTAAATTTTGGCTTGTTCATTCTGTGGCTCATGCTGAAGTCAAACTACCATACTTTAATAGCAGCTTCATCATTCCAAGTTTTCTCATGCATCAGAAATATTATCATACTTCTGTGCAGAAGTTTTCCAAAGAAAACTAACAAGGACATGCTCATTACCCATGAAGTCCCTGAGGGATCAGTTTTCGGAAGCAAGGTTTTACAAGGTTGAATTAATATACTTGAACACCATGTTATGTGTCTCGCCAGTGACAAAAACAGAATCTGTAAGATACTGACTTCCTGACTCAAGTTTGGGGGTCCATCTTTTGATATGTGAAAGAGCTTTTGATTTTGTGCATGAGGTTTTTCTTGCCCATTCTCCCTTAATACACACATTTAATTTGAAAAGATCTTTTGTGTATGGACACAGAATATTTGGGGATGTTAATAAATGAACACAATAGGGAGAGAGAAGTGTTTGCTGCAGAATTCAGCATCTGTAGCAGAAACAAATTCATTCTAAATTAACTACTTTCTTCCAGGGACTTTTTATTTCTCAAATAGTTTGGTCAAACTCTCTTTTCATTTTTTTGTGTGTGCTCTGTGCTCCTGTCTAACTGTTTCTGATGGATCTCCTTGTTGTTCCTTTCCCGGGGCTTGGGCATTGGTGTTCGCTCACACCTTCCTGTGTCCCAAACCTGAGCTGTACTCTTTTCTGAAACTTTTCGTGCCTCTTCAGCACTTTTACTCTGATTGCTCTCTGATGACAAGGTGATGGTGGCCCAACTCTCTTCTTCACCTAGTAGCCTTTTTGCTGACCAGTTTTAGAGAGAGAGAATTATTGCACGGATAGTGTAGACTTCCTGCACAACGCACCCCCGGTTTCCCCTGTTGTTAAGGTCTTATGTTCCAATATTACAACTTCGGTTACAACTAGTGGCTGTGTCAGACGTCATTATTAACTGTATCCCTCACCCCATCCAGGCTCCTTCTGTTTTTCCTGATGTCTTTTTTCTGTTCTGGGGCCCCACCCAGGGCCCCACAATACATTTGGTCATTGCGTCCCCTTAGGTTCCTTTTAGCTGTGACCGTTTTTTCATACTTTTCTTGTTTTTGATGACCGTGACTGTTTTGAGGAATATTGGCCAGACATTTTGCAGACTCTCCCACAGTTTTAAAAGATTATTTACTTAGAGGAAGGGAAGTAGGTAGAAAGAGAGGGGAAGAAACATCAATGTGAGAGAGAAGCAGTGATGGGTTATTTCTCTCATGTGCCCCAACCGGGACCAGGCCTGCAACCCAGGCGTGTGCCCTGACGGTGAATTGAACCGGTGGCCTTTCGCTTTCTGGGATGATGCCCGACCAGCTGAGCCATGCTGGACAGGGCTCCTACAGTTGTGATTAGACTGGGCTAATGCGTTTTCAGGAGGGAAATATGCACAGCTCAGAGGGAAGTGCCATCGTTCTCACGTGATATCAAAGGTACATACCATCAGTATGAGTTATCACTGTGGACGTTGCCCTTGCATACCTGGCTCAGGTAGCGTTTGTCAGGTTTCTCCACTGTAAAGTTACTCTTTTTGTCTTTGTCTTTCCGTACTATGCTCTTTGGAAGAAAGTCACTGTGGATAGCCCTCACTTAAGGAGTGGAAGTTATGCCCCACCTCCTGAAGTCAAGGAATACATTGATTATAAATTTGCATGGGAGATTTGTCTATTCTCCCATATTTACCTGATTGGCTCCATTTGGCTCTTGCAGTCCTTTGACGTACCCCTGGCATGATGGGTTCTTTCTACCTGAGTTCCAGAATCAGCCCTGACTCCTTGGTCTTAGAAGCCAAGATCTGGGTGCTATGTGTTCTTATTGCTACCGGGATGTCGTTGCCTCTGTATACATATATTTTAATGTATATTTTCTGTCCTCTAAGTAGATTAGTGGCTCAGCCTGCCACATCTCAGACCATCGGAATTTCTGAGGATGAGGCTTGGGCATTCATACATTGTTAAAGTTCTCCTGGTGATTTTATGTGCAGATGCAGAGCAGTTATAGCGTATAAAGCCCTATGAGGAAAAAGGCTGCTAGTATGTGGAGTAGATATTGGATAGTTTTTTGTCAATATTAGTAACTTATTAATTCATTTATTTAGCTGACATTTACTGAGTCCTTATTGCTTGCCAGTAGCAGCTTTACAAAGCACTGGAATAAAAGGCTTGGCCCTTGACATTAACAAAAATGATTGGCAATGGTTGCAACTATTATTGAAAGCGCACTGAATATACATAAGCACCGAGTTAACCACCTTTTATACATTACTTTATTAAATCCTCCAACAATCCTTTGTCTTATGTCTGTTTTACCCAGTGGGCAAAATGGAAACTCTGAAAGATTTAAGTAATTGGCCCAAGATCACACAGAAAGTCGTGGAGCTGGGATTTAAACTGAGATCTGGTGAGTCTCCAAACCTCATGATCATAATTACCCACTCTACTGTCTTCTTCAGGAGCCTCAGTTTGAATGGGAGAAACACACACGTAGTTATATTAGAGTGGAATACATCTTATTTTAGAGCCCCTGTAGAATGCTAATCAGGAAAAAAGTGAAATACCGAATGGGAAGTGCTAAGATAGTAGCACAAAGGAATGGTATCTAACATAACCTAGAGAGAGTAGGTGATCACGGAAGACTTCCTGGAGGAGAAGGCATCTGATCTGTGTTTTGAAAGATTATTAGTAGCTGGCTGTGCAACATGGGGAGAGAGAAGACATTTCAGGCATCAATACTAGTAATTGAAATGCCATTAACTGAACTACTGACTTTGAGCTTCCCCACTTCCCCACTAATGTATGTTTTCTGTTCCAGTTGCTGGTCTGTGATCTGTGTTGCATTTAGTTGTAATAGCTCCTTAGTATTCTCCAACCTGTGACTATTTCTTGGTTTTTCCTTGTCTTTCATGACCTTGACCTTTATGATGAGTAATGATCAGGAGTTTTGTGGAATTTCCCTCTATTTGTGTTTATCTGATCTTTTTTTTATATTGGACTACGATAAGTATTTTAGGTAGAATAGCATAAAGGTGGGGTGCTCTTCTCTTTGGATCCTATTGGGGCACATGGTGTCAACATGACTTATTGCTGTGATGGTGACTTTGATCGCTTGGTGACAGTGGTGTCGGCCAGCTTTCTACATGTTGTAGGTGCTATTTCTCACTGTCTGTACTCTCTTAGGAGCAAGTCACCAAGTCCAGCCCACATTCGAAGGGGGGATTTAGCTTTACCTTCTGGGGGGTGGAGTGTCAAGTAATTTGTGGTGGTATCTGAAAACCAGCACAGTCTTCAGCAAATTCGGGGGATAATGAACTTTGAGGCACCGCAGCTGTCCTGTCTGTCGTTTCAGTGCCTGCCCTGCCTTTTGTGTGGCTCCAGCCGAGGCAGCCGTGACTGTGTTGTCCCCATGATGATTTTCTGTATCGCTCATTCTTTCTACATTTCGTCATTGCAGTTCTTTCGTCAGGAAGATTTGTTCCTTCTCCTTTATTTGTTTATTCAGTTATTTATTTATATTGGTATGGACACACGGCCATTTGTTTTACTCTTGGGGTTATAACCTTTATTATCACTACGTTGCTCAAATTGTTCTGTATTTGGCCATTGAGAACCCTTCCAGTCAGCCCCCGTGTTGCTTGGGCATCGTGTTGCTACAGGATGAACGGGGTCCATCTTCAGTGTCTCCGTATGCCAGCTCCAGAGCCAGCCATTTCTCCAAGGAGCCCTGGTTCCTTTTACAAGAGAACGGTATTGAGAAACCAACACCTGGGTGCTGCGTGAGCTCATTGCTGTGGATGTTGCTGCTTTTCCAGGCACTGCCGATGAACAGAGAGGGGATATTTGTATATTTACAAATCTGTATATACTCATCTTTATTCTTCTTCCTCTCTCTTAAAATACACATGAGCTCCTACCAATATCAGACTCTACACACATATCTGTGTTTCTGTACCTGTTTATCTGTGTATATATTCTCTAGCAGCCCAGGGTTCATTCTAGCCTTCTCCCCTTCTCTTCTTTGTAGCTTCTTTTCTCTGACAGTGAAAATCTTGGCTCCCATTATCTGCAATTTATTTGTGAATTTGTTCAATCCTAGTATATATGTGAAGTAGTTTCAGATTTGCCGACTTGTACTCCTGAGAGCAATAGATGTGCAAACCACAGTACAGTCTTTACGTGCTTTTTGTCATTAGTTTACAGTTTGAGTTCTGGGTTGTAAAGTTATTCAGATCAGCTCCTGTTTCCACCCTCCTCCCCCGCCCCCACTGCAGTGAAGTATGTCACTCCCTTGTGATATCGTGACAGTCCTTTCCTATAGTCTGTGTTCCAACCTGAGATCTGACACCCTGGTTGATTTTTTTAAAAAAAGTTTGTGTAACAGTTAGTTCGCTCTTTGTGTTGTTCACTTCTGTTGTTTTTGACAAATGCACAGAGCCCTGTGCCACCGCCGCCGTGCTGTGCTGAACAGTTCCGTCATCCAAACGTTTTCTGCGTTGTCTCCCGCCTCTGGCACTTTGGCCTTTTCCAGAAGGTCATATAAATGGGGTTATGTATTATATGTAGCCTTTTTTTCTTTTTTTTTTTCTCTGATCTTCTTTCAGTTAGCACAATGCATGTAAGATCCACCTAGTTTATTGGGTGAATCAACAGATTATTTCTTTTTATTCTTGAGTAGTATTCCTTTGTATGGATATACCACTGTTTGTTAATCATTTGATTGTTGAAGGACATCTTGATTATTCCCAATTTTTGGTGATTGTGACTAAACTTTTGCATACAGTTTTTTTGTGTGAGCATTGAGTGAATTTTTATTTCACTTAGATAGATACCTAAGAGTGGGGTTGTTACGTTGTATGGCAGCTGTATGCTTAATTTTATAAGAGACTGTGGAACTATTTCCCAAAGCGGCTGTATCAGTTTGCAAATCCAGCTGTTACTCCGTATCCTCACCATCCTCACCAGCTTTTGTTTTATCAGTTTTCTTTTTAAATTTAGCCATTCTAATAGTGCATAGTGATATCTCCTTGTGGTTTCAATTTGCATTTCCTTAATGATGAATAATGTTGAGCCTCTTTTCATGTGCATATCAGCCATCCATATATCTTCTTTGATGAAGTGACTGTTCAGATCTTTTGCCCATTTGAAAAGCTAGGTTGTTTATTTCCTTATTGTTGAGTTTTAACAATTTTTTATGTCTCCTTTGGATACAAGCCCTTTATTGGATATGCGATTTGCAAATATTTTCTCCCAGCCTGTGACTTGTAACATTGTTTGGAAGAAAATAACTGGTTCAGATTTAGCGGCAAGGCAACGTGATTTAATAAGAGGGATAGTGATTCAAGACCTAGAAATGCAGTAACAAGATCTCTGCCTCAAATTGGAAATGATACTTTAAATATTTTATTTTTTCCACAATCAACTAAAAAGCAATATGATCAAAAGCATAGATGATCATATTGTGGTTGAGTCCTCTCCTGTTTATACCACAGTTTCATGTGATTCCCAAGGATGAAGTGCGTGTGTGCGTGTGTGTGAGGGTGTGCTGCACACGTGCACAGTCATGAACAATTTTGTGTGCATTTCCTGCAGTGTAGCTTCATCTGGGTGATAGCTCCGTGAGTATATGCACATGTGAAAAGTTATAAAACTGTGTAGTTATGATTTGTGTACTTTATTGCATGTATGTTATAACTGATCAAAAAACAATATACATATGTGGATGTCAGATGGTGAAGCTTTGGGTAAAGTAATAAATAGAAAGAGCAGAAATTATGTAGAAAGAATGGATGAATACATACGGCCAAATAGTCATCTCAAATCCCATCTGATTATCCCTCAGAAGACGATGTAGAGGCTTGGAAAGCTAGATACGCATGTGACAGCTTTGAAAGCTGGTCGTTTTCCCTTGGTAAGTGTGAATGAGTAAGTAGCCCAATGTCTTGGTTGCAGGGTTTTATTAACAGTCCACCAGTTTTCCTATAAATTCCTTTTCTGCTCCTTTCCCTGTGCGCTGATTCAGGAATTACACAGAAGACTGCCTTTCCCAGTGTAGGCATGTGGATGTTGTTGGTGAGTGTTAGAATAAAATAATGTGAACGACAATACCTTACTTTTCAGAACTAGACCTGAAGCGTAGAGTCTAGTTTTCACAGCGCCAGGATATGCAAATTGTATAACTTGTCGAAAGCATATAGTCTCATACACATTGCTAGAAACCTAAAACCCTGATAAGTTGATGTATCTAGCTGGCCTGTGCTTTAATTATAATTTGTGACTCCATTTTAGGCTGGAGTTTGAATATTTGACCTCCTCAGAAGTTTGGGTTTGGCCCAGGACCAAAGATAGTATAAGAGTTGGCAGGCATGGCTGGGAAGCTCTCACCGGAATTGAGTTAGTGCGCCCCGACTCTGTTTCTCAGCGGGGGCCAATGCTTTTGAGTATCTCCAGGTGGAGGCTCAATAGGATTGGAACATTAAAACTGGATTACATAGTTCTGCTCCATGGCTGGTGTGGTTAAGAGCTGTGTGCAAGCGTATTGAAATAAACGAGGCATCCTCCTTTGAGGGTAGGCATTTCTCTCCAGCTCCAGTTACTGCTGTTATGAAGATGAGCATCTCATTCCGTCCACCCTCTCTTCCCTCCCCTCACCCCATTCCTCTCTTCCCTTTCATCTCCTTCCCCTTTCTCCCTTTTCCTCTTCTCTCCCCTCTCCTCTCCATAGTGGGGTATTGGCAAAATTAATTTTTTCTCATATACACACTATGAAAGCATTTCTACCTAGTTTTGCTTATATCCAAGCAATGCAAATTCTACTATGAATATGTGTGGAAATCACTGGGCATATCCTCCTGCGACCGTATTCTTAAATGAAAATAACCTTTTTTTAATTTACGAAAGCATAACTTCTCTTTATGCTTTCATGCTTTTTATGAATCAAAATAATGACACGGTGCAAAGGAGAAACAGTTTCTTTTTGGCACCGCGACAGGCGCCAAATCCGGGCGGGAACAGGCCCTCGAGCAACTTGGCTGACAGTCCTGCTGCGAGTGTGTTCATCCCCGGGGTTGCAGGCTGCCGCGTCCCTATTGGCGTTTGGAGCTGCGGTTTTAGAGGCGGGTCCGAAAGTCCTGGCGCTGTTCTGTAGACTGGTTACGTGTACCTTGGGAAACCCCAGCTGCACCGTGAAGCTGTCCGGGAGTAATGGGCTGGCCGGCTCCGCCCGCAGTCCTTCTGGGCCCCGATCCGCTTTGCAGCGGTCAGTCCCTCTCATCCGCTCTCAGCCCCCCTCCCCGCCCCGCCCCCGGCTACTTTCAGCATCGCTGCGAGGGCTCCTCACCGTCTCTAGTTTTGCGTCTCGGTCAGATTCTTGTTTATATCCTGCTTTGTTGACATCTGTTGTCTGATGTTTACGTCACGTTGCACGTGAGGCCCTGGGCAGAAATCGGACCTGTTCCGGGAGCGGAGGTGGTGTGCACACAGGTGATTCTGAGGCCCATGGGACAATTTTTTGGACAAATATGCTTCGCTATTTTATGGGGCCTTCGCACCCTATTTCTGGTGGGTTTTTCCTGTTTGGTCTCAGTTTTCCTTTAGTTTTTAATCCTTGGAAATAGACTTTGGTTTCAGAAATGGGAAGCCCAGATTTTATCAATAAATTAAAAAACCAAACAACCATTTGGTGAAATTCTCTTTTACAGACCTTCCTGATGTCTCTTGCCCTGAAATGAAGATATTTTGATTTGTTCTTGAGCAGTATTTCTACTTATGATTTTCCCAACCTGCTGGATTTTCAGGGATCAGAAAAGGCCCTGCAAAGTGTCCTAGGGACGCCAGTTAGCAGGACCCTAAAGGCCTAGCTGGGCAGTGGGAACTCACCCTAGACTTGGCACAGGGGACATCGGTTTCTGCCTCGTTGACCGGCAGCAACGTGCCATCGTGACATGGAAGGTCACACCCTTTCTTAAAGACCTGTGGCTGTCCTGCTGCTGGGGATTTCACTGTCACAGGTGCCCGCAGTTCCCAGCCTCTGCTGAATTACTTGCCTTGTCTCTTGCGTAATGCTTGGCAGGGATCTGTCTCCTGGCTCTCTCCATTTCTGGCGCTCCTCTCCGTCAATGGTGGCGAAAGACAAAGGACTCTCTCTTCCCCTAACATATGTGTGGGAAATCTGGGAGAGGCTTTGAAATTTCTGCCTTTCTCCTCTCCTTCCTTCATGAACCTCTATAGGTGAAAAGTAGAAATGTAGTGATTGCTCTCTCTACAGGTAGGGATTGTGTTTCCTCTTCAGGAGAGAAGTGGTTGCAGTCTGTCTTGGTTCGAAGTACCATTTGTTCTTTATTCTGCCATTTTCCTTCCTGTCTAGGTCTGTATTCCTGACTTAGGTTATGCGAGATCACCCTTTTAGGGCTGGAACTGAGTTTATTTTTCTTTTTTTCGCTACACAGCCTCCTTGGGTATAATAAGCAGTCACCGAATCTTTGTTTAATCCATGAATCTTAAGTAGGAAGAGTCCTTCAACTTAATAGGTCTGGCTAAACTGAGCTTTGTATGTAATTGGCCCGTTTTGTGACCCTTTCCTGGTTTCTGATCATCACCTGAGAGGATCTTAAGGGATTTACGGAAGCTGTAGGATCAGGAAAAGGGTTATACTACTATCTCACCTAGTTAATGTCTTGAGGCTATTTTTACCTCAGGGTCAACACATATTTTGGACAGAAATATAGTAATATTTGCCTTCCAGTATCTACAGTTGTTGATGTCCTAGAGGCAAAAATACGGTTTGGGGATATGTGCCGAAGTTCCTAAGTACAGCTAATTACATTGTGAAGCATACAATCTCTTTTCATTGTAGCTTCCCACTGTTATTTAAGTAAAGAAAATGGATCAGTAGAGCTACTGAAGAAATAAATGGTTTTACCATTTTTTAAGTGGAAATTTGATTTACTTTGGCTGTTTTTAAGACACCTATCCCATGTAGTCAGTATTCGTTGAAAAATGAAAAACGTTCTGCTTTAAGCACTTCCTCAGGAGGCGAGTTCCTTTATGAGAGTTCAACAGGGAAATGAGAAATAAGTAATGACAATGGGCCCTAAACTCACTGAGGCAAACTGGTTGTCTTCGTCTTTAAAAGGACAGTCTCTGTTAGAGTGATGATGAGACAGAGGCGGAGGCTCAGTTCCCAAGAAAGCGCCTTTATTTCTGTGTTTTCACTGCTGGACTTTGACTAGATAAGCAATATTTAAGTTTCTTAGAAGTGCGTTTGCACATTATAGAAACAGAATAGGTACGTATGGGCTTTCCTGACAACTTTGAGGCCTGTCTCTCTTAATCTTCATCAAGATGTGAGACACTTGAACCTGAAATAATTTTGGACTTATAGATGGTAGAAAGAAAGTGGGAGCAGCATTTTAGAATGGGTAGATTAGATAGTAGGACCGCTGTATTCTGGAACTTGTGTTTGCTTATGGAAGCATGCATTCACCAAGCGCTCATTGCCCAGATAGACTTGACCTTGCCCCGTGTTAGGGATGCCAAAGACAGACTCAGAGAACAGTGTGTGCCCTAGTGAAGCAGGTGGGCAAAGGAGCAAACAATTTCTGTGCAGTGTGGTAAGTGCCCTAACAGATTTGTACAGGGTATGTCTGGAAGTGCAGATTTATTACCCGCCTCATGCGACACTGGGGAAGACATCTCAGAAGAAACACAGGAGTTGGTCTGGCGCATGAGGAGAAAGTCGCTAAGCTGAGAGGAGCCCAGGATGGAGGCATGGCTGCATTGGGCTGCACGGTAGGCTGCGGGGCACAAAGAATTTGCACTGGTGGCTGGAGGACCAGGAGCTGGAAGGGTCAGTGGAGGTTTGTATGCCATGAAGAGAAGTGTGGGACTTTTAATTCTAAAGGGCGGACAATATGGAAAGGTTTCTACTGAAGCGTAGCAGGATCCGATTGGTGTTTTAAATTTTCCGCTGGCTGCTATGTGCCGGGGAGATTTGGAGATGGAGAAGGACTGGCAATATTCCAATAGGAATCAAGAGAGGCAGCAGTTGGGTTGGCTCTTGGGGTCAGAATGACACTGGGCAGGGAAAGAGAGGGAGGCGCTTGGGGAAGAGGTGCGGAGGGAGGAGGGAATGGAGGATTGACTGAAACCTGCACCTCACGATGAGGGGAAGGAGAGGTGAGCATAGATAATTGGCAGGTTTCTGTCTGGTGAGAGCGGCTAGGTGGAAGGGCCATTATCCCAGTTTGGGTACCCAGAACCAGGTTATTTGGGGGCAGGCTAGGGTTGGAAGTAACTTCGGTTTGGGCCACCTTGATTTTGAGATGGCACATTCACCTACTGGTTGGTAAGTGGGTCTCAAGCTGAGAAGATACATTTGCCTGGAGATGGAGACTTGGTTGTCGTCATGACGTCACCCAGAGAGTGAAGGTCAAAGGTGAGGTGGTGAGGACCAAGCCTGGAGCTGAGGAACATTCAAGAAAGCAGCAGGGAGTGAAGGAATCCAATGGAGGACAGCGGTCCAAGAAGTTGCATAGGGAGTAATTCTTCTTTTAGCTTTTATGGCAAAAAAGAAAAATGTTACTAGAGAAACAATCGTCTACAGTTAGGATTATTAAAATTCATATTTCCTGCAAGGAACTAAATCAGTTTTATTTTAGGGACCACTTATAAGTTGCTGTTTCTCATTCCTAAAACCTGCTGTTAAAGTTAGAAATCAAAGGGCAATAAAGACGCTGTGTTAGATGTGTTCTTGCCCATTTCTAGCTGTCCCCGACCTCTTTCCTGTCTCAGATTGACTAAGTGCTTTTATAGCAGGGGCTGAGACCAGAGCCAAGTCCTCCTTCATATAATTGCGATATTACACAAATGTTTCCACTTCAGTTAGATTTCCTCCGATTATGAGCAATGCTGTGTGCTGAACCTGGATTTACAGAGCCAGAAAGTGAGGTTCAAGGTCACACCCACCATAGCAGTGGAGGAGAAATTAGAATTGAAGGGCCTCTGGTCTCTGCTTAGCAGCAAACTGCGCCAACTCCCCATAATTAAAAGTCTGTCATAATTCCCACTTCAAACGTAACTGTTTCCTGCCTGCAGTAGACACCCTTAGAAGAAGAATTCTGAACCTTCCCACCAGGCAGAGTGGGAGTGCTTCCCAACAAACACTCATTAGCACCTTTCATCCCCAAAGATGAAAGGTCTTTCAGACATCAGGGATCCCCACAAATCCCTTTGAGGCTGGTGGGTAGCAAACGCAGTGAATCTGTGCATCTGGACCGAGAAGGAGACCCGAGGGTGCTTTTCCCAAAGCAGCTGTTAGTAGATCCAAATGAGAACCAAGATCCTGATTTTATGGTCTGAAAAAAAGAGTCACTGCAGGTACAATTCTGTGTTGATGACGTGGACTACATAAGTCACAGTAACTCATGCCTGATCAGTAGCTAATACCAGTATTGATTTGCTGCTATGGATACAGGGATTCTAACCAAAAGATATATCAAATATATCAGCTCAGTTGACTTATTTCTAAAGTTCGTTCTTTGCCAAACAGTGTATTGTGACTTAAAAATATCGGTATAAGGTTTAAGCATAGTAATCTTATCTAATACATTGAATGTAATGATAAGCTTATTTAATGTCTTTTTCAAATTATTATTATCAACAAGGCTTTTTGTTATAGGTTAAGTTCTTCTTGAGGGAACTGAGTTCCTCAGCCATGGTGGATGTACTGTCTGTCTTCAGAACTAATCCCAGTGCTATTTAAAATACAGGGTGGAGCAAAGCCAGGTTTACAGCCATGTGTGCATGAAACACAAAGTATATTTTTGTAGTATTATTATTTGTTATCGTTTTCCATACGGACAACGGTGACCCTACTTTTGCCCCACCCTGTAGTATTGGAGCCTCAGAGAGTTGGAGATAGGGCCACCAGGGATCCTCTCATGACACAGGAGTTGGAGCACAGAGGGGTGGCTGGTAGGATGGCTGGAGATGAGTTCCATGTCAGAGCAGCTCTGGACATGGACAGTGGGGTGCAGGTTGTAGCTCTGGACATGGAAGGTGGGGTGCAGGGTGAGGCACCAGAAGTCCTGGGGTTGGGAATGTGACTCTGGCTCCTCCAGATTGTTCTCTGCGTTTTCTGTGGGAAGGGAATTAGTGTTAGGGGGTGAGGGGGCACTGGATTGGATTAAATATTCACACTGATGTGAAAAACAGTCCTCTGGCTAATGAGTACAAAGCAATGACAAAAACATGCATAATGTCATCAGAATATTTTCAATGAAATCACGTGTTATTATAGAAAAAGGTGAAAGATAAGCTGCCCTGACAGGTGTGGTTTAGTGGGTTGGACATCAAATTGCAAACTGCAAGGTCACTGGTTCGATTCTCCATCAGGGCACAGGCCTGGGTTGCAGGCCAGGTCCCTAGGGAGGGGGCGGGGTGGGGGGCATGTGAGAGGTAATTGATCAGTGTTACTCCTCTCTCCCTCCCTCACCACTTTCTACAAATAAATAAAATCTTTAAAAAATTAAAGATAAGCTAAATACATCATAATCCTTTTTGTGTTACTACTTTGGGACTAAAGAAAGCACAGTCCAGCAATTAACTGTGGAAGAAAGCCTTCACTCTTGGCTTTTTACTTTAGTTATTGTAAGGGTTGAGAATATAATGACTCTACCTTTTCTTCCTTTGCTGATTGCCACTTAAGAGTTCCTAGGGTTCTGCAGGAAGTGAGAACAAGACCTGACAAAGGAATTAGTCTAAAATACTGGTGAAGGAGAGCATATGTATAATCGAGTAGCGGGGACAGCAGTGTGATGTTGGACAAGGCTCGGAACCAGCCAGCCAGGTGGGGCAGAGCCTGGGGCGGTACAGATAGTAACTGGGTCGGGGTACGAGGCCGCGTCTGGGACAGAATGGCTGGGCTGGTCTACGAGGTGCAAGGGGCTGGCACATTCACTCCGGGCCCTGAAATGTTGGTCCGAATTATATTCATAGCCTGCATGCCTATACTGCATTTGATGTGCTAAAAATCAGTAAAAAAGCACGTGTCATTCTCTACCCCCTCCTCCTCTCCATTAACAGGCACTTTCTAATTGAAGTTTTAGTTATTCATCCTGAAGGAATACCAGGTAATAAAATGCCCCTGGGAAGCATGCTGTTGCAGTAATTAAAATGAAAGGTCTGCAATACTTTCAATCTAAGGGAATTCTGTGATTACAGTTGTTTAGGGATGTGCAAATGATTGAGAGCTAGGACCTGTAATCTGGCGCTAATTGGTGCGGGATCTCTCCAAGAGGGGGGACTCCTTGCTGGACTGACCGCCCCAAACCCTGAAAGTGCAACACAGCGACCCCTTCAGTCACACCCAGACTTCTAAGTACTGTTTGAAATTCGTATAGTTCCTTACATTTCTTTTTATGTTGCATACACAGAATTCACCTTTAACAAGTTGCCATAATTTATGTTAATTTTTCAACAATTCCCATAGTTTTCTATGCATTGGGCCAAAGGATAGGACGCTGTTTATTCCACAAACTCCTAAAATATGCTGCGTACTTTTCCTAGTGACAGGTAATTTTTCTTGAGAAAATAGCAATCTTACAGGCTTCGCATATGCTAAACTCAGAAAAAGACCTACAATAACCTGCCCATGCAGAAGGCTCTCTTGCTTGGAGGAGACCTCGGTGCCCGAAGTACTGTAATTGCTATTGATTTTAGAATATAATGAAAATAGTCTTAAAATACTGTTATATTGCTATATTAGAACAATCTTTATGTCTAACTGTGCAGGTTTCTCAAGTTACATTTTCCCTTGAACTTACAGTTTACCTACCTACTCAGTTCCTAGAGAAAAAAATTTGAGGGGGGAAACATATGTATTTTTTAAAACCCTTTTACAGCATTTGTCAGTAACGGACCTTTAGGCCTCGGCATCACCGAGTCGTCTTGCCAGCCGTGTGCTTGTCGAAAACAGCTCCAAGTCTGCACTTGCGCTGCTTGCCGTGGGAGAAAGCCTGCATTTCAGGTCAGGGCCCCCAGAAACCAGGACAAGGAGAGGGAGCTACCATGTATTATGTAACATTTATTAACCTGGCCCTGGCCCTGTGTCAGGTAGTTCAAAGATATTTTCTGTTTTGTTTTCCACGCCAGTCTGGGAGGTAGGTATAATTATGTCCATTTTACGTGGAGGGAAATGAGGTTCAGGGAGGCGGGTAAATGACCCGAAGTCTGGGATCACCAAGGCGAGGAACAGGGTTGTGCTCCTGATGCCTCACCAGGTGCCCCAACATTCTCATCAAGGGGCAGTTTTCTATTTTGCAAAGACACTATGGACTTCCAGTTAATTTCAGTCATTACTAATGACTTTGCCAGGAATGACTTTGCATTCAGCGTTGATGGATGGTGGCCGGCTGGTGCCGCTGGGAGGGGCTCATTGACTGCTGCCAGGTGACTTCTGCTTTCCAGGTGGTCTTCTAAGGACTAACGCACAAGGGACAGCCTGGACTTGAGGGGCCTCCATCGTGGGCATCCTGACCTGCTTCTCTCTTTGCACTCACTTCATGCTGTGGCCTTCACATTTGATGCTTCCCCATGTTCTGTGCGAGTCTTGGGCTTCCTTGTCTCTGTCTTCCTTACAAGAATGCGTGGCCTCCCTGGTTCCTTGCGTCCAAGTTGGCTCATACCTCGAGGCCTGGTCCACCGGCAAGGCTGTCCCTGTCTGCCCTGCCTGGTGTTCTGTCATCCTTGTCTGAACCTGCCTCCCCCCGGGCGGGGTGCCCCACCCTGACCCTCAGTGATGCTCTGGTGGGTGTCATTTCTGGGCAGTCTCTCTTCACCCAGCCTGCTCTCGTGCTGTGGGTATCATATCTGCCTTGGTCTCTTTGGAAATAGAGTCCCTACATCTTCCAAACCTTTCTTTCGCGTTCTGTAGCTTGTTCCATTATAGAGATTGATGTTTCTCTTTAGGTTTGTTTTCTCTTCCCCTTTTAAGCTGGATCCAAACCGTATCTTTCTCTAGTTTAGTTAGATGATTTTAGTGGTTATTGCTGCTGAAAATCTGTTTCAGGTAGGTTTCCTGGGTGTTTCCTTTGTGTTTTGGTGACTTTCTGTTTCTTTCTTACCAAGGGAAGTTTCTGCTGTGCTTCACAACACATTCTTGCTGTCATCCCAGGTACGGTGTACAATGTTTGCTCCCTAACGCTAGGCCCTTTGTGAGTCGTGCTGTGCCCGACTCCTCCTTGGGTTGTGCGTTCTTAGTGCCCAGCAAAGCACCTTGCTGGTACTGCGACTAGCGTGTTACTGAATGTATGAGGGGGACCAAAAAGAAACCACCCTGGAATTTATTTATAAAAAATTGTGTATTTATTCTTACATGTTTTAACTTCACTCACCTTCAAAATACTCCACATTTGATGCAATGCACCGACTGAGACTCTCTTTCCACTGCTCAGAACAGGTTTTGAACTCATCAGTTTTTATGCCTTTTAGTGCTTCTGCCATTTTTTGTTTCACTCTTCCACATTGGCAAAACATTTACTTTTGAGGACTTTTTTCGTTGAGGGAAACAAAAAAGAAAAGTCGCCCAGGGCGAGATAGGATGAATAGGGACGGTGGGGCACGGGGTCATGCTGTTTTTGGTCACAAATTGCAGAACACTCAGTGCGGTGTGGGCAGGTGTGCTTGTAAATCACCCGTCATGAAATCAGCAAATGCACTGAAAAAGTCTTCCAAAAAATTTCACTGAAGCTGAATGCAGCCTCTCACAACAATGCCAGTTGGTGCACTGATCCAGGTGGGTTCCTAGAACACCCACCTAGTGGGGGAAACCTGTAGTACAGGGGGCCTGCCCTCCAGAAGATAATTCCGGGTTTTGGGGGGTCCCCAGGTAAAATGACTTCCACATCAGCTGCAGTCAGCACAGCTGGAGGCTCCCGCGGCCGTGGTGTGAAACTGGGCTGCACTGGAATGGATCAGGGCCTTTGCTTCCTTCAAAAAGTTCCTGATATGGGTTTGCTTTTTGCCTGATTTTGAATTTGTCCCAAGCAAAATGAAGCAGCAACAGCTGTTTGACCCCTGGGAACCCTCACACGTGCTTTTTTCTGCAGAATTAATTGTTGAACACCAAACCAAAGCAGCCTTCTGTAGAGTGTTTTCCTCACCTTCCAGAAGGGCATTACCTGTGCGGTGGCTGCCGCTTTTGTTTGCTCGCATGTTCACACGCTTCTCTCTCACTTCCATACTGTCCCCACTGGGCTCACAGGGGCCGTCTGTGAGAGCCGGGGCCTCCCTACCTCCCCGTGCTCCTTGCCAGTGTGAGGACAGCAAAACGTTTATGAAGCAGCGTGTTTAAAAGAGAATCTACTCCAAAACCTAGACATTATTTTTAGAAGTAAAATTGGCACATTTTTTTTGTGGCAGGTAGGTAAGCACAGGTTGTCTCTTTCCTAAATATTTGACTTCTAGCAGAAGTTTGGGTGAAAACAACATGGCATCTTCAAGTGCGGCATCTTAAGTTGTGGTGATGTGAAAGTGCTGGCTATAAAAACAGC